>MUZC01000138.1:146649-162351 GCA_002072015.1 Radix auricularia
CTGTTAAGCTTACGCTCTTGTGATGTATAAGTGGTCCATGTCTCGCTCCCATATAGTAGTGTACTGATGACACAGGCTCGATAGACGCACAGTTTGGTTTTCTCCGTTAGCTTGGTGTTTTGCCAGACCCGCTTATTTAGTTTAGCCATTGTTGCGGCTGCCTTGCCAATTCTGCTGTTTATTTCTTCTTCAATGGACAGTGTATTGGAGACCTTGGATCCCAAGTAGGTGAAGCTGTCCACAACCTCCAAGTTTTCATTATCGATATTTATGGTAGGAGGAGGTCGAGTGTCTTGGGCCATGATGTTTGTCTTTTTCAAGCTGATTTGCAGACCAAATTCTTTGCAGGCATTGGAGAAGCTTGACACGAGTTGTTGCAAACCAGATTCTGTATGTGCTGTTAGTGCCGCATCATCCGCAAATAGTAGCTCTCGAATTAGGACATCCGTCGTTTTGGTCTTGGCTCGGAGGCGGGCAGTGTTGAAAAGTCCTCCATCAGCTCTGGTATGTAACCAGATTCCCTCACTGCTATCCTTGAATGCGTATCGAAGAAGTACAGAGAAGAATATTGCGAAGAGTGTTGGTGCGAGTACACAACCTTGTTTAACTCCGCTGCTGACAGGGAAGGCCTCTGACTTAGCTCCATCGAACTGTACTGTGCCAAGCATATTTTCATGGAACTGTCTGATGATGGCAAGTAGGTGAGGGGGACATCCAATTTTTGCCAGTATTTGGAATAGCCCGTTGCGACTGACTAAGTCGAAGGCTTTTGTAAGGTCCACAAATGCAATGTATAGTGGCATCTGCTGCTCTCTGCATTTTTCCTGGAGCTGTCGTATGGAGAACACCATGTCTATGGTAGACCGACCGGACCGGAAACCACACTGAGATTCTGGATAGACGCGGGATGCTAGGCTTTGTAAACGTTTTAGTATAACGCGGGCAAAGGTCTTTCCTACAATACTAAGGAGTGAAATGCCGCGATAATTATTGCAATCACTCCTATCACCTTTGTTTTTATATAGTGTCACTATATTTGCATCCTTTAGGTCTTGGGGGATGTAGCCCTGTTCCCAGCAGAGGGACAGAATCTCGTGCAATGGTTGGAGTAAAGCTGTCTTGCCACTCTTTAGAACCTCTGGTGGTATTCCATCATTCCCAGGCGCTTTTCCACAAGCTAGACTGTCAATTGCTTTGCTCAGCTCTTCCTGTGTGGGCACGACATCAAGTTCTTCCATGAGTGGCATATCTGGGATGTCATCTAGAGCGGTGCTGGAGACTGTGGTAACTGTTGAATACAATTCCAGATAATGCTCAACCCACCGTTTTAGCTGTGCTGCCTGGTCTTGAATAATTTCTCCATTTTTGGACTTTAGGGGAGCAGCTTTTGACGTCAAGGGGCCCGTTGCCTTTTTGATGTTTTCGTACATGACTTTTGCATTGCCCATGTCTGCAGCTGATTGTATACTGGAACAGAGCTTAAGCCAGTAGGTATTGACACATTTACGTGCAACCTTTTGGGCAAGTGACTTAGCTGTTTTTAAAGCATGCAAATTGTCAGGTGTAGGCTTTTCCTTGTAAGCCATAAGAGCTTTCCTTTTTGCTTCAGTGACGGGTTTCATCTCGTCCCAATGTTCATCAAACCAGTCCGTGTTTTTGTGAGATTTTTTGCCAAAGGCTTGTATTGCGGATGTATAGATTGTGTCTCTCAGTTGCGTCCATTTGGAGTCAATGGTGACGCATGGGGACATCTTTGAGAGACTTTCCTTCACCTTGTCTTTGAACAGCTGCGCTATCGCAGGGTCTTTCATGCAGGAGGTATTGATGCGTGGACTTCCCTTTTTCTTTGTGTGGTACGAGTTTTTCCTCATTATTCGTACTTTGCTGGCGACAAGGGAATGATCCGTGTCACAGTCGGCACTGTGATAGCTGCGAGTGAGTAGGACGCTAGCTAGTTGTGCACGCCTGGTGATAATGAGGTCCAGCTGGTGCCATTGGTGGGATCGAGGGTGTCTCCAAGATACTTGATGTATATCCTTGCACTTGAAGAAAGTGTTGGTCACACACAAGCCTCGTGAGCAGCACAATTCCAGAAGCCTTTGTCCATTTTCATTTAACTTTCCTCTTCCAAATAGTCCAAGGCAGGTGGGCCAGGCTTCGTGGTCGCTCCCCACTCTAGCATTGAAATCTCCTAGGAGATAGATTGCCTCGTCTTTGTGGATGCCGGCTATTGCCTGGTCTAACGCTCCATAGAACTGGTCCTTCTCTTCCGGAGTTGAATAGAGTGTTGGGGCATACACACTAAGAATGTTTGCTGGGCCCGCAGTTGTTCTGAGTCTTAGAGTGAGGATCCTCTCCGTGCCTGATGACGGTGGTTCAATGGATGGTAGAAGAGTGTTTTTAACAGCGAAACCCACACCATGCTGTCTAGGTTCGTCTTTCGGTCTGCCTTGCCAGAAGAAGGTGTAATTGGCCTCTTTGAGTGAACCGTTGTCTGGGAGCCTGGTCTCCTGAAGGCATGCTATGTCAATCTTTAGCCTTTTAAGTTCTCTATCGATTATTCCTGTCTTCCGTGTGTCGTTTATGGACTGCAGATCATCAGTGATGCCGGGACACATAGTCCTCACGTTCCAGCTAGCGATTCGAAGAGCTGGGGTCTTCTTTTTCTTTTTTGTATTTCTTGGTGCAGGGCTTAGTGGCCCACTTGTTGAGTGGTACTCTAATCTCCACGCACCCAGTGGAGAAGGCAGGCCATGACGGGATAGCACCTATTTGACTGGGGGCTGCCCAGTTTGAGGCGGGCGGTAGCTATCCAGTGAGATATTGGTAGTCTCTCCCACCGTCGGAAGCAGCCCCTGGCGCCTAGCTCTACGTCAATTGAGCTGTGGCTTATAACCGGTAACTGCTGCTTCCCGTGTTTTGTCGACACCTTGCGGCGACGCTGGAGTGTCCTCTCCAGAGGTGATGCAAGCCTGGGCGGGTATTATGGAGAATTAGCTGCTGCCCATACAGCATATCCCCCCTCTCCACGTCAATGGTGTAACCAAGGGAACGACTTGCGTCGATGCAGCTTGGCTGCCATTGGCGTCGCAGGAGCTGCCGGTATGTACATAAGTCTTATGTATAGACCGCCTGTAGGTGCTCCAATTCCTGATTTTCTTTCAGGGTTTACTCCCTTAGCCTTTCCCGCAAGGCAGGTATAGCCGCAAGGCAGCGGAGGATTTGTATTCGGAGTTTCCTTCTCCTAGATGAACTACCAGCCAAGGTTTTAACGAGCATCATCTACCCGTAGGGGTGCCAGAACCGGGGTTTGAACCCGTGACCGATTTTTATTTTTATTTTAGAATTTTTTGGTGCCGCAGCGCACTAACACTTTGACCACCGCGCCCCATTAAGCCTCATATTACGTAGAGATATTTAAGTGCATCGCCTAAGTTTTAGGGTTTTCTTTTTTATCCCCGTGTCCCTAATGACGATACCTGTAAGTTTTGGAAACTAAGTCATTTAAGGTCAATCTCACTATCTTTTGTTTTTGTCATCTATGTTTTATTTCAGTCACTCTCATACTAGTGAGACACATCTTGGTCTTATTTCATTCACTCTCATACTAGTAAGGCACATCTTGGTTTTATTTTATTCACTCTCATACTTACGAGACACATCTTGGTCTTATTTCATTCACTCTCATACTTGTGAGACACATCTTAGTTTTATTTCATTCACTCTCATACTAGTGAGACACATCTAGGTCTTATGTCATTCATACTTGTAAGGCACATCTTGTTTTTATTTCATTCACTCTAATACTAGTGAGACACATCTTGGTCTTATTTCATTCACTCTCATAGTAGTGAGGCACATCTTGTTTTTATTTCATTCACTCTCATACTAGTAAGGCACATCTTGTTTTTATTTCATTCACTCTCATACTAGTAAGGCACATCTTGTTTTTATTTCATTCACTCTCATACAAGTGAGACACATCTTGGTCTTATTTCATTCACTCTCATAGTAGTGAGGCCCATCTTGTTTTTATTTCATTCACTCTCATACTTTTTAAGGCACATCTTGTTTTTATTTCGTTCACTCATACAAGTTAGTCACATCTTGGTCTTATTTCATTCACTCTCATAGTAGTGAGACACATCTTGGTCTTATTTCATTCACTCTCATAGTAGTGAGACACATCTTGGTCTTATTTCATTCACTCTCATACTAGTGAGACACATCTTGGTATCCATGAAAGAGTCATGATAATCTTAAAGCCTGGTTGATGGGAAGTCGACCACGAAGGTCTAATTTATCATTGTCCGAGGGTCTCTCACCAGACTGACTGTCTAATCCTCCGCCTAATTTAGACCGTCAATCTATCAGCCTACACGACCCCCATCAGACCTGTAGATTGTAATAGATCTGGTCAGACATGAAGGGCGTGGTTGTGGAGGGAGGAGGGGGTAGAACCAAACGAAGACGTTGTGTTGTTTAGTTGGGTGGTGGTGGTTGTGGAGGGAGGAGGGGGAAGAACCAAACGAAGACGTTGTGTTGTTTAGTTGGGTGGTGGTGGTTGTGGAGGGAGGAGGGGGTAGAACCAAACGAAGACATTGTGTTGTTTAGTTGGGTGGTGGTGGTTGTTGTTTTCGAATTTTTTTTATTTTATATTAATTTTATCTTACTTAAGAAAGTTTAAAAGTGGCAGGTGACTGAGAAATCTCAAATATTGTTAAGCCAACTAAAATTTGTATGCGAAAAATCGTGTTTCTTTTTGAAAAAAGTACGTATTTTGTGTGTTGTTTTAAAGTTCTACTTTTGAGTTAGCTACAGAAAAACTGGGTCGGAGATTAAAGTGTGATATTTTAGCGATCTGCGCACCACCTTTAAGAGCTACTTTGGCTTATCAGCAGCAGCTTAAATCAATGGAATATTTCAGACTTAACAACTTTTTAATATGTTTGTAATCAGCTTTTTACACGCTTTATTTAAGTCACACTGTATGTTGTATCCATCCATTCATCCACCCATTCATCCATCCATCAATCCATTTATTCATCCGTCAAATATTGTAACGTAAAATTAACCCACTTTTGATGGTGCTAGAGATCTAAAAGATTACCACAGATAGATCTTGGATCACAATACATTGTATCAAAGTTTCAGATCGATCCAAATTACCCCTAATTAAATTAATGCATTTTTAGTATCTCCATATTATTTATCTCCATACTTCTATCTTGTACAAGGCTGCGAAATATAGTACAAATTTATATGAATATTAGTGAAAATCCTACATGTGGAAGAAAATCAGCAGTCCCGAGCCTGTGCTCTTCATGAATATTAGTTAACATTAAAAGTTTCATATCTTTGATCATATACATGATGTTATTATATTAATTAGAAATATTTATCTATATGCAAAAGAATAGTCGCAAAGAGAAAAGAATTGTGATGAGCGCCCCACGCTTTATGTGTAGTGGATAGGTTGACGGATTTCATCGGTAATGATCGACAATTTTTATTTTCTTCTTTTTAGTGCACACTCTATACGTATATAAAATCGTGTCCTTTTTTAAAAAATCGTTTTTAAAAAGTATATGTATGGTTAAAATAGACAGGAAAATGCGCTTTTACAATGAGTTTTTTATTTTATTTTATTTATTTATTTTGTTTAATTTAAAAAAAAAAAAAAAAAAAAAAAAACAAGTTTCTAATAATTCGAATCAAACACTTTCTTCAAAATATTTGCGTTGCATCCTATGTTGGAGGTTTTTAAAGAGTTTTTTAAGACATATTTCATGTCAAGTATTTGGTTTGACCAATAGTGTTTACAAATGATGCTCGGGAAGCGCACGTCTTTTCGTGGGATCTCAGTGACGGTATTTAGGTAATTAGACGTACCGGTGACTTTTATAGATCTCTTTGGTGTAGAATTACACGTGAAAATAAATCGCATACAGAGAGGCTTTATCTGAATTAGATCACGTACTTAGGTTGACACACAGACAAAAGGTTGAATATCTAGGCCATTCTCTGATGTGTACACTTATTGGAGTATTGGATCCCTAGCCTATCACGTGAGCATTAAAAAGAAAGATCACTCACTGATCTGTATACCATAGTTACGTGAGTATTGAATCACAGGTCATTCACTGGTGTGTTTCCTAGCATTCGGTGGAAAGCATCACGAAAGATTTCTGACGTGCTCTAACCAATCCTCGAGGTGTCCCCAATGCCCCGGCACCCTCTCCCCCCTCCCGTCTGTTTCCGAGCCCCGGTATCGCCTTGCGTCTGCGTGTGGGTTCACGCCCTAAGTCACGTGACGCTTCATCTGTCAACGGTCCGTAAGCACTGGAAATCTCTGACACCAGGGGATGACGTGCATGCCCCGCACGTCCCCCATCGGTGCCCGACCTATTGTAATAGCCACGTCGTGTGCCCAGTAAGCCCCTGGCTGATGACCGAGGGATGAAGGTAGACTCCACGGATCAGTTGTAGGCCTACACGTACTTTCAGATACAGAAATACATGGCGAGGTCAATGGCGTCCGTAGCTACCATCTATTTATTACGGCTTCCCGCCCCACCCCCTCTCTCTTTTTGTTTCATCCCGTGGAACAAGTGAAATGCACGTATGAGACACTTTGGCTGATGAAACATTTCATTTTAAGTTGTTGTTTTTTTTAACTTTCAATAGAAATCCCAGTGATAGTTTAAAATTTCAAAGCCATATTTTCGGTAGTTACAAAGATCATTGACTCACAAATGGTTTTGTAGTATGATAAAATGGTTGATCACCTCAGCGTGTTTATGTTTTAGAATCTTGAATTTCCGGTGACAAAAACTGAGCGACTTCTTCAACGTTTACTCAGTCAAATTTATATCACTTTACAACAGATTTACTCAACGTCAGAGTCCTAATCAGGCGCACTTCTTTATATATGTGATGAGATCTGGTTTTCTATAAGCCATAGTAATTAATTACAAGCTAACAGAGATGGTGGTTAATAGGCCTGTCAAAGAGTACGAATTGCCGTGCCCGGGTAGTTAAATTACGCCCAGGTACCCGTTGAAATGTGGCTGCAATGGCCAACGATAGCCTAACTGCGACTTACGAGCCGCATGCGGCACTTTTGTGTTCACATTGCGGTTTCCGAACAATTTATCAAAAGAAAATTTTTCATTTGAAATATATGATGTGTTATATGTTAAACACGTAAACAGTTAGAGAAAAAATATATATGTGAACGGGAAATAATGTACAAACAACTATATATTTTTTTTTATTTAGGGCTGTTATCGATTAATTTTATTATAATCATTAACTTTTTAAAAATTACCGAATAATTAATCGTTAATTTCCGGAGCCCTAATTTTAATACATCTTTTCTCTCTGAAAGTAAAACATAAATCGCTAACACAAAAAGATTTCAGAGCTTTGAATGAATCAGATAAGGAAAACAAGATCGCGCCGCCAAGAACAAAGATGGACTCATTGAAAAGAAAGAGACGATGTTTTGTATATATAATAACACCCCTGCTTTTATTATATGACAGGAAGCTCACTTAGCTTTGAAATACACCGGCAACTTTGAGTTACCGGTTGAGACGAGGCAATGTTGTTTATCTAAACACCCCACACTCCTCCAACCACCTTTTTGGGGCATTTATATTCACAAGACAGTATCTCCTCGCTATTCGTGGGGGCTACATTTGTCAACCCCCCCCCTCCAACCCACCCATCGCGAATGGAGATTATTTATTAACGGTGATTTGGTTGTGAGCGTGAGCTCATTTTTCTTTTTTTTTTCAAATGTTCCTTCTCAACATTGACCCGCTTCCTGTTGTCCAATCGGCTTGAAATTGTCTTTTCATTTACCCTCCACGAATGACAATCGATGCTGTCATGATCCGATCGGTAGGTCACTCGCAATCTCCTCGTATTCTTGAATGAGCTCCTGCCTTCGCCTCGTTTCGGACTCATTTCCTGGTGTTCATATCAGCTGAAGTTTTAAACAATTTGCCACTGAATGGCCACCTTTGAAAATAATAAAAACATTGATTAAAATTAGATCGGAAAGTAATCAAGGAATGGATACCTCCAACAAGGATCTGTACTGTGGCAAATGAAAACATTTGTTGTGCTGATACAGAAGACTTCATCATTGAAAATAAGCCCTCTCGTCTCTCGTGCACAGGGTCCAATGTCGCTACTGTGATCACAGAATTCAAAGGCCAATAACCGCGTCGCGCGGTCTAGTGTACAGAAAACTATAACAACATCAAGACAGATAAGCACATCACTAAATGGACAGTTTACATTGCATTCTGCGGATTTACGCATGAAGCTGCAAGAGACTTGGACTAAGTTGGTTGTAGGCATTTAGGGTCTTTTTTAGGGCTGCGGAAATTATCGATTAATTTCTCGATTAATCGGTAAAATATTTTATCGATTAAAATTATTTTAATCGATAAAATAGCGATTAAATTTAAAGAAAATGTTTTAAACAATATTTAAAATTTTATTTTCAAATAATGTATTATTAATAATTAATAATAGTTAGCTTTATTTACGTACGAACTTCTCCATTGAAAAAGATAAGATTTTTAAAGTGTAAATTTTAAAATAAGCTGTTTTTATAAGGAAAATTATATAAAAAATTAAATCCTGTTTTTACTTAATTAACAATAACAAAATTTTAATTCATTGACATTATATTGAACTACTTATATTTAAATTAAAGAATGTCAAAATCCTGTTTTTGTTACTTCCCTTGAAATTTTCAAATTGAAGACGTCATACATTTATCTTTAGCTTCAATCAAAATTATCGATTAATTATTCGGTAATTTTCAAAAGTTAACGATTAAATTTAAATTAATCGATAACAGCCCTAGTCTTTTTTAAAACTATTTTCGTATCAATCCGCAGTTCTCAAAACTGAAATTATATATTTTTTTAACGTTTTAGGTATAAACGTCAAGAGCCAACATGGCAAAACTCAGTAACGCATAGTTTATAGGTGATACAAATTACAATTTTGTCATTGAGAAATTACCACAGATCAAAATTCAAATTTCAATGCTTAATAAACTATTTAACGGATTTTTATTTGACGTCCAAAATGTGTACTACACAGTCATAAATTAAATACCTTTGAACAATTTCAGTTATTGGGTTGTGGCTCCAGTACTGTTCTTGGGTCTTGTGGAAGTGACTGAAATCTGTCATTAAGCCACACCTTTCTCTTCATAAGATTGCATAACCATACCCTATGACCCTATGACCCTATGACCTTATGACCCTATGACCAATGTTCCTTCTAAGGTTCGTTGGTCCATGTGCAAAGTAAAAAAACTCTTGTGCAAAGTTGCGTAGTATTCGTTTCTTGTGAAGTATTTTACAAAATTTGCTGCGCGTTAATTCTAAACTGCTGTGCGAGGTTTGTAAAAAAAAATATCTTCGCGGCCGCGCAGCAGCATAACCTAAAGGGAACATTGCCTATAACCCTATGCAACTGCCAGAAACTTTAAAAAATATATAAAGAACGATATAAAAATAACATCTTGTATGATCTGCATGTCATTAAGGGATGTAACTGCGCTTTGTCTAATATTGAGCCTGCATTGAAAGGCGATAAAAATGCGTGCCAAAAACTACATGGCATAACTGTTAGAATCTATATTCGACTACAGATTGCAATTCTCACATTATTTTAAAAGAACATAGAATAAGAGTGCGCTTAACGCTTGTTTGAGTTATTCACTGTGGAAACTTTAGATTTTTGGCTGGTAATTTAACTGATGCTGTTCAGTTGTTGCCTTTTAATAAGTTTTTTAAGACATATTTCTTGTTAAGTATTTTCTTTTTTTTTTTGTGGGACTTTTAGAGAACTCAGTCTTTGTTTTTAGAGAACTCAGACTTAGTTTTTAAAGAACACTGACTTGGATTAAAGTGAACTCAGGGATTAATAATCAGAATAATTGTTCAGCTCCATCCTCTAAGACTCTATCAAAAAGTGGAGGTTGTCTTTGTTTCTGGCGCCTCCTTTACTCCATCTCATAATTTCCTGCTGAATTTCTCGTACTCGAAACGTTGTTAAGTTGTGTTGTTATTGTTTTAAATATTGATTTATTTTTGTAAACATGTTTTTTTTTTCCGCGAAGCTGGATTTGGGAAATAATACTCCGTGATAAATGGCGCCCTGGGTGGCGAGGGCCCTCAGAGGACGGATTTACTCGTGACTGGGTTTATTTTTAATCTCATTCCATGTTTCCAGGGATTCTCGTGTTACCACTTATACAATGTCCTCTGCATCATGCAGTATCTGCTGGCCCATACACCACCCAGTACTGTGCTCAGTTGGGTTTATAATCAATTCGTTATGGAATGCGAACTTACACAGAGTACTTAACTATGCAAGTGGGGCTTGGCTCATCGCGCCGCTCAACGTAAACATACTAGCAATCCCAGAATAGATTTTTGGAAATCTCCATTAAATTTCAAACATTTTTAATTTAATTAAACGCATACATCAAATCTCAAGGAACATAAAAAGTTTTTGACTATACATCATTTATATACGAGACATAACTAAAAGAATGTTCATTAGAATACGCATCTCACGACAATCCGATAATCCAAAATTTTAGTAGTTAAGTCCCAAATATATAAGGGATTTATAGTAATAAAAAAAGTCTACAGTTTGCGTACTAAATGTCAGCTCGATCTGATCACGGGAAAGGGTTATAAAACTGTTTAACATAGTGCGCACCGCGAGACTGTTTCGCATTTAATTGCATTTACATTTACAGATCGGGAATATATTTTACAAAAGTATCGTCAATATAATACGCACCGCACAGCGCAACAGGAAAGTATTTAAAAAAGGTCGTTCAATCTAATACGAACCACGACACTCTTGCACAAAAATTAACAAGCGACATAGAGATAAATAGAGATAATCTGAAAATTCAATAATTTAATAACAGTACGTTCGATAGATCTGAAATTTTGACAGATCATTTTTATCATCGCCACGGGTCTGCCTGCAAAATTGTTGCTCGCCAGCACACGGGAAGTGGGTTAAAAATCGATCCAAAGCTTTTTTTCAGCACGCAAGCTAGCAGACACCACGAGTTAATAGACAGGATTTAAAAAAAGAAAAGGTCTTCTAATTTCTTTTCAATTGGTATTTTATCCCCTATTCTTTCCAAAATTTCAAAAGTCTTTTCCACAATTTCGGTGCAGCTGATTCAAATTAGCGCCCGGCAAAGGATTTCTTCCACTATGTCTATCCACTCCTAGAACTTTCAGAAGGGAGTTCGTAGAGAAATGCGGATGTGTTAGAGATGCATGTTTGGATGGTAGTTCTATTGATAAGTCAAAGGGTTAATATTTTTTGGGGAGAAATAGTTTAAGGAGACGGGTGTCGAAAGTAGATTGATAGATACGTCATGGGTGTGTAGCCCAAGAGGAGTCTATTGTTGTGGAGCTCAAAAAGAGATATTATATGTTCCCTGTATGTTTCAGTGCGCATCTCAACAGCAGAGTTCTTTGACAACATATTTTAACATAGATTTCTGCCAGAACCTCCTATTGTATGACGAAAATAATTATCTTTGACTGGCCATGGTTATACGTGTTACAGTCCTTGCCCTTACCTGTGACAATCCGTGCCCTTACCTATGACAATCCATGCCCTAACATCTGACAATCCGTGCCCTTATCTGTTCCAATCCATACCCTAACATGTGACAATCCGTGCCCTTAACTGTAACAATCCGTGCCCTTACCTGTAACAATCCATGCCCTTAATTGTGACAATCCGTGCCCTTACCTGTGACAATCCGTGTCCTCACCTGTGCCAATCCGTGCCCTTACCTGTCCCAATCCATGCCCTAACATGTGACAATCCGTGCCCTTACCTGTAACAATCCATGCCCTAACATGTGACAATCCGTGCCCTTACCTGTAACAATCCATGCCCTAACACGTGACAATCCGTGCCCTTACATGTGCCAATACATGCCCTTACCTGTGACACGTCAATGCCCTAACATGTGACAATCCGTGCCCTTAACTGTAACAATCCGTGCCCTTACCTGTAACAATCCATGCCCTTAATTGTGACAATCCGTGCCCTTACCTGTGACACGTCAATGCCCTTACCTGTGACACGTCAATGCCCTTATCTGTTACACGTCAATGCCCTTATCTGTTACACGTCATTGCTTGTGAAAATCCATCTCGGTGTCTTGATATAACATGTCCTTGTTTGTAACAGTCAATATCATTCCTTGTGACCGTCCATATTGTTGTTTTTTTTCTTTAAAGTCGTAGGAAAGTGCAGCTCCTAAAAACAGAAAAGGTTACATTGTAGGGTAAAAATACATATGTTTGACGTCTTCTCCTGAAATAATATTTTATATGAAATGGTTCCATCGTCTCATATGTGAGCCTTTATTCAAATATCTATTTCTGAAGCTATATAATATCACTCGATTTCAAATGATAGTTGATTGTTGTAGACAAATATTCTTCATATAACTATTCATGGGGAACAATGGCTTAGAGACATTCAAACTTATCGTTTTATGTGTGTAGTAGTATCAAAGCCCGCCCAAGGACGCGAAAAGAGTAGAGTGACATGGTAGGAAACTACAGCGAGATTGGTGTGGTAGGAACGGTGCCAAACACTTCAGAGATGAGAACATAGTGCGAAAAACAATTGCACCAAAAATAATTCGTTTGAAACGTCAGCGTTAATGTATCAATTTGTCAATGAGATTTTAAAAAATTCTGATTGGCTGTGGGAGTCTTTAGAAGTTTGAGGAACCAACCGCTATCGATGACCGCGCTGAAATTAGCCTTTTATTACATGGGGTTGTTTGTCATTGTCGGAGGTTGGAAAATTGTGACCCTGTGTGTCTCATTTCATGTCTGTAAGTCTTTTCCGTTTTTTATGATTATACAAGACCTCATTTCTGTTTACCTCCCCGTTGTTAACTCTCCCCATTTTCATCGCATAGACTTGTCTCAAACAATATCTACTACTTCATTTTCTTTTTTCCCCTTATTTTTTTTTCAAATCATCCTCCTCGCTCTTTCTTCCTATCTGAAACTCCTCACTCTTCTCACTGTCTCTAGCCTACTCTCAATGGCAAATGACAAATGTTATTTATAGCATCTCCTGCTGCAGGTCAAGTTAACCCATGGGCTAAATTTAGACCATGTCTCCCCCCCCCCCACACGTCCAATCGCGCGGCGAAGATTAATGTTGGACAGACCACTTACCGACACGTTTTTTTATCACCAACAGAACATTTTCTGGAATCCCCCAAATATCTTAACCTGGTTATCAAGCACGGCGCGACATTTACATCTTGGCTCAATAACGTCGCTATTCCATGGAGACGACCCCTTCCCCACCCTCATCCCTCACCAAAAAAATGGCCACAGGAAATTTGAAAAACGTGGCTGTAAACTCCATGAGAGGGAACATTCGAATGTTTTACTCACGTCTGACAGGACATTAAATCTTGGCAGTCAAATTATGGAATCTCGTTTAGAGTGTAGGAATGACAGAGAGCGTGTGTATCTTGTATGACGAGTGTGTGTATTATGTGTGACGAGTGTGTGTATTATGTGTGACGAGTGTGTGTATTATGTGTGACGAGTGTGTGTATTATGTGTGACGAGTAAGTGTATCTCGTGTTACGAGTGTGTGTATCTCGTGTTACGAGTGTGTGTATCTCGTGTTACGAGTGTGTGTATCTCGTGTTACGAGTGTGTGTATTATGTGTGACGAGTGTGTGTATCTCGTGTTACGAGTGTGTGTATCTCGTGTTACGAGTGTGTGTATCTCGTGTTACGAGTGTGTGTATCTCGTGTGAAGAGTGTGTGTATTTTGTATGACGAGTGTGTGTATCATGTGAGACGAGTGTGTGTATCTCGTGTTACGAGTGTGTGTATCTCGTGTGACGAGTGTGTGTATTATGTGTGACGAGTGTGTGTATTCTGTATGACGAGTGTGTGTATCTCGTGTTACGAGTGTGTGTATCTTGTGTGACAAGTGTGTGTATTATGTGTGACGAGTGTGTGTATTATATGTGACGAGTGTTTTTATTATGCGTGACGAATGTGTGTATTATGTGTGACGAGTGTGTGTATTATGTGTGATGAGTGTGTGTATTATGTGTGACGAGTGTGTGTATTATGTGTGACGTGTGTGTGTATTATGTGTGACGAGTGTGTGTATTATGTGTGACGAGTGTGTGTATTATGTATGACGAGTGTGTGTATTATGTATGACGAGTGTGTGTATTATGTGTGACGAGTGTGTGTATTATGTGTGACGAGTGTGTGTATCTCGTGTTACGAGTGTGTGTATCTTGTGTGACGAGTGTGTGTATTATGTATGACGAGTGTGTGTATCTTTTGTGACGAGTGTGTGTATTATGTATAACAAGTGTGTGTAACTTGTATGACGAGTGTGTGTATCTCGTGTTACGAGTGTGTGTATTATGTATGACGAGTGTGTGTATCTTGTATAACGAGTGTGTGTATCTCGTGTTACGAGTGTGTGTATCTCGTGTTACAAGTGTGTGTATTTTGTATGACGAGTGTGTGTATCTCGTGTTACGAACGTGTGTATTTTGTATGACGAGTGTGTGTATCCCGTGTTACGAGTGTGTGTATTTTGTATGACGAGTGTGTGTGTCTCGTGTTACGAGTGTGTGTATTTTGTATGACGAGTGTGTGTATCTCGTGTTACGAGTGTGTGTATCTCGTGTGACGAGTGTGTGTATTTTGATTAACGAATGTGTGTATCTCGTGTTACTAGTGTGTGTATTTTGTATGACGAGTGTGTGTATCTCGTTTTACGAGTGTGTGTATTTTGTATGACGAGTGTGTGTATCTCGTGTTGCGAGTGTGTGTATCTCGTGTGACGAGTAAGTGTATTTTGTATGACGAGTGTGTGTATCTCGTGTTACGAGTGTGTGTATCTCGTGTTACGAGTGTGTGTATTTTGTATGACGAGTGTGTGTATTTTGTGTTACGAGTGTGTGTATCTTGTATGACGAGTGTGTGTATTTTCTATGACGAGTGTGTGTATTATGTGTGACGAGTGTGGGTATCTCGTGTTACGAGTGTGTGTATCTCGTGTTACGAGTGTGTGTATCTCGTGTTACGAGTGTGTTTATCTCGTGTGACGAGTGTTTGTATCTCGTGTTACGAGTGTGTGTATTTTGTATGACGAGTGTGTGTATTATGTGTGACGAGTAAGTGTATCTCGTGTTACGAGTGTGTGTATCTCGTGTGACAAGTGTGTGTATTTTGTATGACGAGAGTGTGTATCTTGTATGACGAGTGTGTGTATCTCGTGTTACGAGTTTGTGTATCTCGTGTGACGAGTGTGTGTATTTTGTATGATGAGTGTGTGTATTTTGTGTGACGAGTGTGTGTATTATGTGTGACGAGTGTGTGTATCTTGTATGACGAGTGTGTGTATCTCGTGTTACGAGTGTGTGTATCTCGTGTTACAAGGGTGTGTATTTTGTATGACGAGTGTGTGTATCTCGTGTTACGAGCGTGTGTATTTTGTATGACGAGTGTGTGTATCTCGTGTTACGAGTGTGTGTATTTTGTATGACGAGTGTGTGTGTCTCGTGTTACGAGTGTGTGTATTTTGTATGACGAGTGTGTGTAT
>MUZC01000138.1:182309-198790 GCA_002072015.1 Radix auricularia
CGGAGCTTGGGGCTCCAAATGTCTATTCCCTCGGAGCTTGGGGCTCCAAATGTCTATTCCCCCGGAGCTTGGGGCTCCAAATGTCTATTCCCCCGGAGCTTGGGGCTCCAAATGTCTATTCCCCCGGAGCTTGGGGCTCCAAATGTCTTTTTAACTAAACGTTATTAATGTTATTACCAATTTTACACGATATTGATGAAAATCGCTCGAGTACAATGGCAATAAAAAGATAAATTATCAATCATTTTGGGTCGGGGGCCCTTAATATCGTTTCTTCTTTTGCAAACCTTTTAATAATTAATTTATTTGTCCGTTTGCTGTGAAACTTGGATTTTTTTTTTCACACTTTCGTGAAGACTTTTGGCATAACCGTTTTTACAACATATCACACATTGGTTTCTTTAAATTTATTCATTTTTACTCAGATCGTTGCAACGCACGATGGGTCTTCTAATATATACATATACATACATACATACACATATTTATTTATTTATTCATTGATATAACTTTCGTCATCTTTCAACATAATAATTCGGCTAAATTTTTAGCTCACCGTTTTTATAGTAACTTTCTTTTTTTAAATGTATTTACCAAATATCAAATTTTTTTCTACTTTTTATTGCGTCAATATTAGAAAGTCCTTTTTAAAACAAAATAATGTTGTTTTTCTAAAAGTACCTCTCAATACTATCGAACTAAAGGAAGGTTGCAACCAGTTTCAACTACCAAGCAATAAATTAGATATTTTAAAAACGTGTTTTTTTCTTTCTTTTCACTAAATCATAATCGTTGGTGTCACCTGAACTCATGGAGTACCCAGACCAGCTCCGTCACAAAATTCCATCTGGATCGGGCCTCCTCTTTTGCTCTCTATATCAATGTTAGTTTTCGTCTAAATGCGAAGTGGGCAAATTGGGGCATGCGGGGCACATGTGACCCATCCCATACCTTTTTGTGACCCGCCAAGACATTCTGAGATTTACTTTATGTCCAAGACGAAATTTTGTCTCGTGTTTTGAATTTCAGCTTCTACGTCAATGCGCGTGGGCATACAGTGTAAAATGACAATTTTATGATTTGTCACTTTTTAGCTGAATTTTTGTCTTTGCAGCGGTAACATTTTTAAATATCCAAATTAAGTGAGGCTATGAGCCCTCCTATTATCTTAAACAGAGCGGCCCTCCACTGCAACAAAATGGCCCACAAGCCAAAACCGTTACCCACCACTGGTCTATACCGACGCTTCAATTCACAGTTTAATGACCAAGAAAGGCGCCAGCTCTTAGGCTACTTCATGCGCGTTCCTTCCCCTCCCCACTTTTCACATCCGGGCATCCTCTCCGCACGTCATGTCCAGCTCAATGTGCCTTTTAAAATATGTATTTCTTTTGGTGGGGTGTCCAGCTATTCAATTATGTCTCATGCTTGGTATGTTATCCCCACACATTCTTTGCTATCAATAGACCTAGTCTTCACAAGAGAATTTCTCTCTATCATATTATGTTGAGCAGCATCTGTGCTTTATGGTTAAAAGGATGTGATATGAATCAAATCTTAATATCCCCCGTCACCCTTGCCCTAGAAATGTTTAAATATTCTCTAAGCAGATATAATTCAGGACTTCCTTCAAACATAAAAGTTTCGCTTGTCACCCAGATAAAGAAAGGAAGAGGGGAGGGGTTGATGTCAATTGTGGCGCAATGTCCATTACGTCACTTAGATTGGTCTCACCTATTTCCATCCCTGGTAGGAATCACAATATATACAAATATAGGTCATAGAATTGACCTGTATGGGTTACGAGTTACTAATTGAAACAGTATTAATTAATAATTAGTACCTATAAGCACATGCTTCGTTTCGTAATATCTTAAAATACAACTTGAAAAAACAATGTGTGCTACATCAGTGCTTCTCAAAGTGGTGGTACGTGGACCTTGGTCAATCCGTGGGCCATCCGCTGCCGGTCCGCAGAAATTATCAAGAAAGGACAGAAATGTATAATTATAATCCTCCTTTATCAACCATTAATATTAACCATAAGGAATATGTCAATTTAGGACCTTATGCATACAAAGTGAGACATATAAATTACGTTTCGCTACCATGTCAGTAGATGTGAAATAGTACATCGGTCCGTGGAGAACTGGAACAAATTTCTGCTGGTTTGCGTTACTAACAAGTTTGAGAAGCACTGTGCTACATTACCTGCATAATACCACACACAACAGTCTAACATAAACCAGAACGTTTACTTAATATTTTGAGTAAAGTGAATTACCTCTGGCATCAGTGATAACTTAGTACAACCCCTAGAAACATTTAGCTCTTACAAAGGTCGGTATTACCTCTGGCATCAGTGATAACTTAGTACAACCCCTAGAAACATTTAGCTCTTACAAAGGTCGGTATTAGCTCTGGCATCAGTGATAACTTAGTACAACCCCTAGAAACATTTAGCTCTTACAAAGGTCGGTATTACCTCTGGCATCAGTGATAACTTAGTACAACCCCTAGAAACATTTAGCTCTTACAAAGGTCGGTAAACATTTTTTTTAAATTTTATTCTACCCCTCAAAGCTGAAACTTTTCTACTTTACATTTGTCATTTCCCATCTCCCCCTCCCCGTACTCCATCATTGATCGTCAAAATTCGATAAGTTGTCACCATCATCCGGGCAATCAAGCAATCTCTGCGTGTCAATACATCGACAAATTATTATTAATTCATTAATGTCGACAATCCGGTGGCTATCTCATATGGTCTTTTCTTGCCAACGTGGCATATCTCGACTTAATACAGGGTCTTGATTTGCAGCATTAGTAACACAAAAGTCAGAAGTAAAAGTGTGTCATTGTTTACTTGATTATTCTTTGTTTTTAAAAATATGGCAAATACTGAAGTTGATTATTGTTATTGAAGATGACGTAATCCTTTTGCTTGCAATAGAATGTAGCGCACCAGTTTCACTTTTACTTCTCACAATTTTCAATACTCATTGTGCGTTCTATTAATAAAATATTTATCAAGAAATAGACCCTAGCAATGTTTGTATTGTCCCCAGTACATTGAGACAGTACTCAACGTCCTTAAAAATGTTATTCTTTTTTCTATGTTTAACATTATTATCTTCAATCAATTTATGCACCCTTTTATATATATATATTCTGTTTTATTATCTCTTTGTAGACTAGAAGACAGAAAACTATTAGTGTCTTTAAGAGAATTATGTTTTAAGCCATTATTAAATTAAAGGTATCGAACAGGACGTGGGTAAGCTTGGGAAGGATTTTACAAGACAAAGAAAATACGTTTCTTCATTGTATCTAATTCAAGCCTGCTGGTTATTTTTTAATAGCTTGCTGCTTCCTCCATCCCTAGCCTGATGACAGCCTTATCCTCCATTCTAAGCTTTTTAAAGTTTCACCCTGGAGATACAAAATAAATTTTGTATTTTTACTATGATGTAATTCTCAAAGGAATACATTAATGCAATAACACACTGAAGTCTAAGTCTAAAAATGACTACGGATTGTGTTTAGAGTCTAAGTCTAAAAATGACTACGGATTGTGTTTAGAGTCTAAGTCTAAAAATGACTACGGATTGTGTTTTGAGTCTAAGTCTAAACATGACTACGGATTGTGTTTAGAGTCTAAGTCTAAACATGACTTCGGATTGTGTTTTGAGTCTAAGTCTAAACATGACTACGGATTCTGTTTTGAGTCTAAGTCTAAACATGACTACGGATTGTGTTTTGAGTCTAAGTCTAAACATGACTACGGATTGTGTTTTGAGTCTAAGTCTAAACATGACTACAGATTGTGTTTCTTGATGACCTACACAGACGTACAACTCAAAACCTCCCCCTCCCTATTCTCCATTACATATCCGTTACCTATTTGTTATGAAAAAGAAAACGAGGTGGAAGAATAAGTGACGTAATTTAAGCTGAAGAGTGAGTTTGACTATCCGGCCGCTTCTTTGTATCTCCAAGACACTAAGCCATTCTCACGTCAGATTTTAGAAATACAAACAAATAGAAACGTATCTCTTATTAGTCACGAAGCCATTCTCTCAAGACTTGACCCAGATTCAATGTTGTTTTCTAGTGTGTGTGTTTTTTTCTTTAAAATATGTGTCTCTTTGTGGGAATTTGTTTTTCAAGTTTGTATTTCTTGTTACTATGGAGCATTTTTGACGTTTTTCATTTTTAATTTCGTTTTTTAAAGTGAACATTTTACTTGCCAGCTTGTGTTAATAAAAGCCAAAAGCCCTCACTCACTGATTCACTACCGTCTAGGTAGGAGCATGAAACTTTTGGAAGTTGTTGGTTACCCTCCCACGACGAAAATTGGTGTAAAAGAATTTGGAAATTCCCACACATGGGGGCCGGGGCCCCAGAAACGTTTTTTTTTTTTTGTTTGTTTGTTTTCCTTATATGAGCTATAAAAAAATTGAAAATCACTCATTCTCCAATTTCCAGTGTAGATAAAAGCATGAAACTATGGGATGTTGTTTAGTACCCTCTCACTACAAAAATTGTCATAAAATGTTTTTGATATTCAACGTGTTTTTTTCCTTACATGAGCTATATAAAAATTGAAACACAATATATCTCCTATTTCCAGAGTAGGTAGACGCATGAAACGTTGGGGAATTGTTAATTTCACTTCCCCGATGGTAGCGGTGAAAAAATATTTAAAATAAACCTTACTGGGGGCCGGGAGCCAAAATGTAGTTTCTTTCCTTTTATGAACTCTATAAAAACTTAAAATAACCAATTCTCATATTTCCTCTGTAGATAGAAGCATGAAAATTTGGGAAGTTGTTGAGTACACTTTCACGATGCTAAAAGGCGAAAAACTATTAAAATTATCACCTAGTGGGGGCCCAAATGAAGTTTTTTTCTTATATTAGAAACTCGACTCATCACTAATTCTCCAATTTTTCGTGCAGGTAAAACATGAAACTTTTGAGCACACTCTACCGACGATAACTGGTGAAAAATGTAGTTTGTTCCCCTTTTATAAGCTCTCTGAAACAGGTTCATCATTAAATCTCCAACTTCCCGTGTAAGTAAGATCAAAACGCTGTTGGAAGTTGTTGTACTCTCCTGCTACGTTAATAGGCTAAATATGTTTTCAATTGGTATAGCGTAACTTTTCAACAATTCACTGAAATGCTAATTTTCCGCAGCAAAGCGCGGGTATTTTGCTAGTTTTATAATTATAACTATATCAATTAGCGCGTCTTTGAAGTCTTTCAAACTAAAATATAACAAATGAAACAGGCCCATAGAGTTTATTAATTGAACTTTCGATTTATATAGATTTTAATAAGTGCTTTTTCATTTTTAAAAAACTGTAAGTTAAAAGCCGTTTATTATTATTATTTTTATTCTTAAATTTTCAAAATTTAAGGGTATAGAAGGGTAATAATATAATCGATAATATTTTTATTAATTTAAAATACGAATTAACAATTTTTAGTGATTACAATATTAAGAATACAATTTGAACTAATGACTTTCAATATTTATTTTCAGGGCAGTATCAACGCATACACTGTGCTATAATACCGTTAATAATCGCATTAATTAGGCTAATTAGACTCTTCGAAAGCAAAGATTGATTTTTGTCTGGGTATAGGTTATTCCACATATACCAATTCATTTTCCTTTTATTATTTTTTTTGAAAGATAATAAAGATGAAAACAAATAGCTGAAGAAGTAACCTACAAATCATCCAACGAAAAGTTATCCCAGAATTCTCATGTATCGTCCTATTACAGTTTGTTCGCTTCTAAAAAAAAAAAAAAAGTTTTCACTTCTAGCAAAAATCAAGTTAACAGTAATAGCAGACCCTTCTTAGTTATCACGTTAACAATTGTCCAAGTTCCAACTAAAAATATATATCCGGATTAATTCGTGTGCCGCTATTCTGCCATAAAGTAACAAATTTCAGAGTAGGAATGAGTTTGGCCAGTTTATCCGGCCCTAAGGATTGCGAGGAACATCCTGTTTATCTATTAAACAAAAACAAACTGTTTTTTAAGAGACACGACTACCCTGAAGCTGTTTTTTTTTAAACGCCTATCATGTGGGTTACTGTGATGATGTAGACAAGTTGATATTAAGAAATATTCACTTTCTTAACTTTACTTTTAAAATAGATGTAACGTTTTACAGAATCCCATGCACAAAGTTTTATTAACATACTTTTTTTTTTACTGTTACTAGAGTAACACCATTAGTTAAATCATTAAACCTTGACACACTAGAGGATAGAAGAACCAAGCGTAAATTAGTCATTATACATAAAGCAATTAATTTCTTATTTAGAAATACAACACAAAGATAACTTAATACAACCCTCAGGATAAAAACACCTTTCTTATTCCATATGCAAGAACAAACACATACAAGTTTTCTTTGGTCCCGTCAGGTATTCGAGCGTGACATGGGTTGCCCGAAGAAACCAGGAAAGCCAAAACTTTGTCATCATTTAAAACTTAATAAGAATACAGGACTAAGAACAAACCATAGATAAACGTAGGACGCAATAATTTTCTGTACAGAAAGAGCGTCTGTAACATATAAGATAAGATAAGAAAAATATAATAATAAATTTATTATTCTCAAATCTAAATTGTGTTTTTTTAGATCATCGATATCCTATTGATATCTAGGCATGTTTTAATTTGATTAGATCCAAACTTGATAAATTTACACCCAGGACATTCATAAAATATAATAATATATGTTACAGCAATACATGTTATCGATTCGAAATATTGTTTTAAAATAATCTATCAATGAACATTTTTTAAATTTCATAAAACTTAGTTTTCACACTTTAATACCGCAATTTAAAAATATAAAAATATTTTTAAAATTAGGTTGTTCTGGGGTGCCCAGTGACGTAGTTGGGGATTTGGAGGCCCGGGGGCATGGCCTCTTTGGGGGCCCAAGGGGCTTGGCTCCTTTGGGGCCCCATCATTTTGACCGATAGCGTAATATATAATATTTAATGTAAAAAAATATTTTCAGACACTCCTTTGGGGGCTCCTTTAAGTGGGGATTGGTTTGTTTTTAATTTGGACCCCCTCCGCTTTCTTTAGCTACGCCACAGGGGGGCGCCTACGGCACGCACTTTTTACAAAGGCCTAAGTAACTTACATGAATGTTATTGCACGCGTTCGAGCAGTTTGTCCGACAACCAAAAATCGGTGTAATTCAATAAAAAGAATAATAAGCTAAAACAATGACGTCATATAATATTTTACGGCGAGAAGCAAAACATGCTCTGTTAATCTCAAAACTACAATGATTATGATTTTTATGTCTATTTTTTCAATTTAAAAAAAAAATCTGATTATGCCCCATTGAGCTGCAGAATGAGTTACCTGGGCTTTTATTTAGTAGAAGATACCAAAAAAACTGTTAAAATGTTTTCGTTAAATAAAAAAAACAACTTAAGTTCAACCTAAATAAGAAAACCCAAAGCAAATAGTTATGTCTATCCTTAGATGTCCTTAAAATATCTCAACTCAGCAGAACTACATCAGTTATCATTAAAACCTCACATACCACTCTAACCCCCACACCCATACACACTTTTTCCAATACGCCTTGAAGTTAATAAGACTTTCATAGTGTCTGACAAAGAGTCCTCACACAGCGACCAGTCAGCTGAACAAGGTCCTTGAATGTTGATGTGGTGATTGGATGCCATTGTCACGCGGGGATTCGTAAGAAATGCGATTGGAGGGATAATAGCCGGATGTTATTAACAGGCACATTTCTAAAGCAACACACCCCGCCTGCCCCGTAACCCAGAGGTTTTCCTTGACTAATGAGTTGTTTTGTCGACGTTTTGCCCCAGGTCAACATTTTCACGACCATGGTGTTATTTAAGACCATTGCATTTTTTTTAAATCTTTAAACCACACATGGAATACTGTACACTTTCGTAACGAGATTAAACTTGTACACTCACTTGACTAGGCTAAATTGTACACTTTCTTAAATATGTTCAATATTACTGTTACTTTACTTTGTAAAGTTTACTCGATAAGCTTGTATTATTACTTAACTAGGCTAACCTTGAACAGTTACTGGAATTGGCTAAAGTTGTATGGTTACTTGACATGGCTAAAGTTGTGTAATTACTTGACATGGCTAAAGTTGTGTAATTACTTGACATGGCTAAAGGTGTGTGGTTACTTCAATTGGCTAAAGTTGTGCGGTTTGTTAAATTGGTTGAAGTTGTATGGTTACTTGACTTGGCTAAAGTTGTACGGTTAATCAAATTGGCTGAAGTTGTATGGCTACTTGAATTGGCTAAAGTTGTACGGTTACTTGACTTGGCTAAATTTGTACGGTTACTTGCATTGGCTAAAGTTATATGGTTACTTGACTTGGCTAAAGTTGTATGATTACTTGACTTGGTTATAGTCGAATGGTTACTTGAGATTAATATATCACACATAATGGGACCAGTGGCGTCGCTAGGGGGGTGCGGTGGGGCGGGCCGCCCCGGGTGACACCATCAGGGGGGTGACACCAGACAGTAAAATTCTATATATTCCCGTTATTTGGCACTGGAAAACTCGAAGGAGTTCTATGGGTTAAATCATGAGGGGGTGACACCATGAGCTACCGCCCGGGTGACACCATGAGCTACCGCCCCGGGTGTCACCAACCCTAGTGACGCCTCTGAATGGGACTGCATAAGGCTTTTAAATAAAATACAAAATACACAAACTAATTGTGCAAGAAGACAATAAATTTGAGTTTTATTTATAAACTAACACTACCAGTAGACGTTTCGGCTAATGCCTTCATTAGTACAATAACATGAAATAGATCTACGTACTTACATAAGTCTTAAAACATATTATGACATAAAATGTATATGTAAAATGAAAAGAAATGAAAAAACAAAGTCAAACAAGGACACAGCATATAGGAAAAAGGAGGAAGTTGAAGCATCTAAAGTTACAGTGAAAATCAGAGCGGTAAAACGATTTTGCATTTAGGTAAAAGTATGAATTTGATTAATTCCATATGGAGCCAACGTACCAAATCGTTTTATGAGTCTATTTCCACGTGGATCCTACCATTGGTATTCGTTGCAGATAAAATACCAGTAACTGCAATATCCGAAATGCCGTCATAGTCAACAATGTTAAAATTTTTAGACACAGGAGAGATAGAAGCCTCACAGATATACTTGTAAGAAGTCACCTTCCCGCATTGAAAGCACATATTAGAACAAAAGGTTGAAACCGTAACCGTTGCAATATTTGTCCATATGTGGTTGAAATTAACAAAATTTCTTTCCCTCTTGAAAAAATCGTAATAAAAGATGGATTCACTTGCACAAGTCGCAACGTGATTTATGCAATTCTTTGCAAGAGGTGTAATAAAATTTACGTGGGCGAGACAGGTCTTCGTCTTGGAGATCGGTTTAGATAACACATGTACAATATAAATAATCAGGCTCAACAAGCCAACAAGCATTGATCATGAAATCATTCAAATTCATGCAAAATATATTCAAATAATAAATTTCAAAATGAGAAGAAAAAAAATAAGTTAAAAAATTATAGATTTTACGTTACTACATAAGATAACAAACTATGTTAACTGACAACATATTAAACTTAAATCGTCTGAATAAAAGAACAGGTTTTATAGCTCTAGACCACTACTTTTTGTACACCACACTACACACTCAGTACAACACTGTTCGCTTGGTACATACTACACAGTTCATTGAACTTCGTTCAATTTCGTACATTCAATTCATATAAAATGTTCATCGTTGACGTTGACAGTGTCACAGACTGTCATTGTAGGTAGCAGATACTCTGCTCTCCATATTTTGTATAATAAATATTTTAATAAACAATTTTAAATACTAAATAGAAAGTTGTAAAGTATTACACTTTATTTCCTACACTTAAATGTGGAGATATCCGGATCCGGAATCCGGCAAACATTAGAGCTCAACTATTCGCATCTGGCAAAAAAAGTAAAAAACAATATCCGGCCACCCCCAAGAATACACAAACACACACACACACACACATACATATGTGTATTGGTACACATATTTATAAACATTAAGCAAGCGTCCTCCAGCGGTTTTAAAAGAGGAGATCATTGGGTCGAAGTGTTCATTTGATTACTGTTGTTACATCAACAATTAAACTACATATATTTTTATGAATTTGAAAGGTTAAATTATTGAAACTGTGGTATTCAAGCTAATGCAGCCCGTGAATCTACGCGGCCGGAAATCCAACTCGTGGAGGGAACTCTCAACATCATCCTACCCCTATGTTACTTGCTGCTTTTCTTTCATTTATGTTGCTTATTTAAAGGTTGTGTTTTATGGCCTTGTTATGTAAACAACCTTACCTCCCTTTCTTCCGGGCTTGAGGCTATTAGGAAAAACAAATGGGCGAATGTAAAAAAAAAAACTTACTCTCAAAATGTTTAGGAAACGTTTTTCTAGGCATGAATAATTTCGGAACTCTACCTTTAAGTACAATTAAATACCCCAACCTCATGACACTATATTTAATTGTGTTACATTGGTACTCTCGTTAACAAACAAATTATTAATCGTATTGTTTGTAAGACAATGAATAATCAAATATATTCTTGGTGGTTATAGATCCTACTCATATGCATTAACCGTGTTTTTTATTCTAAAAAACCGTTGTTTTTTTTTAAAATTTATTTATTTATTTTGTTTGGGATCAACGAACCTCAGAAGGAACATTGGTCCTCATAGTCCGCACGCTTGGGTGGGACAGGTCTTGCCTGTCTTTATGCTGGGTTTACAGGCCAAGCTATTTGCATGAGAAATGCCCTCGACATCAATGATATTGTACAAGTAACCATCTTTTTTTTCCGGTGCCATGCGTTCTGCATGAGGGACAGATACCTCTATCTTTGTATTGGCATTATTCCAAATTATTCCATTTTTTTTTATTTACCATCACTATTGCGCAGGACAATTGATATTTCCCAGTTTAGTACAGCTTAGTGCACAAATAATGAATTTTTTTACGCCACTCATGCTCCTAAAACAATTAGCAGCGAACTTCATCATCTTAGAACTGTTTGACTCAGTAATAAGACACAGCGAACTTCATCATCTTAGAACTGTTTGACTCAGTAATAAGACACAGCGAACTTCAACATCTTAGAACTGTTTGATTCAGTAATAAGACACAGCGAACTTCAACATCTTAGAACTGTTTGACTCAGTAATAAGACACAGCGAACTTCAACATCTTAGAACTGTTTGACTCAGTAATAAGACACAGCGAACTTCATCATCTTACAACTGTATGACTCAGTAATAAGACACAGAGAACTTAATCATCTTACAACTGTATGACTCAGTAATAAGACACAGCGAACTTCATCAACTTAGAACTGTTTGACTCAGTAATAAGACACAGCGAACTTCATCAACTTAGAACTGTATGACTCAGTAATAAGACACAGCGAACTTCATCAACTTAGAACTGTTTGACTCAGTAATAAGACACAGCGAACTTCATCANGGGTCCCAACACGGTACAATGTGTCCCGTGGGGTAATAAATCCATGTCAATCGGACAGGATTGATATCAATCAGCCATAATAAAATACAAGTGATAATCGATAATGCATGAATAAAATAAGATAAGAGTTCACTCTTACTAGACTGGTGACTGCTGGCCTTCCCACGATAACACGGTGACCGATCTTGTCTGAAGAATACCCCGTGGCTGGGCAGTGGAAAAGACTGAATTGGTGTCCGTGCACGGTTTATATTTTGGATGGTCATGTGATTTCCATTATCCTTGATTGGTTGTGTCAAAAAATATGACCAATGGTATTAGGACTACCCTTATTCAGCCCCGTAGCGGAAAGTATGCACGCATTTCTGTCAACTTTTGCGATGGCTGGTTACCCCCCCCTTCCTCTCGGGGTGGTTCAAGTGCTAGGGGTTACTGAGTCTAAAAGTCCGCACAAATCTCATCACAACGGCGAACTCTTCAGTCTGATGTTCAAAAATTCCAATTTTTTTCCCATCTTGAGTTCGTCTTATTCTATTGAGACAAGTCAGTATCTTATTCGCCTCATCACCTTAACCAATTGACGTAAGTCACTATGACGTTGCGTGGAGTCAGGCGATATTAAATAGCCCATCTCTAGACACGGAGTGGGTGTGTGGGGGTGGGGGATGCTGAACCTGAGGCCAGGCAAGTCAGAGGCGAAATCGACTTAATTGTTGGCCCTGATATCAAGTGAAATGCTACCCCTCGGGGCAGGTAATTCAGTCGGATTCCGTGCCGTGTTTACCACCCTTTACCTTCCTTCCTCCCCCGAGGGTGTAGAGAGATGAGATGCAAATACCAGGACAGTCCATTTGGGTGGCCCCGAGATGGGGTGGACCAAACATGGGGGCGGTGGGGGGGTCGCGAAAGGAAAAGAAATCAATAATCAATTTGACGCATTAGTTCAGGCTGCTTTTGGTCGAAATGTAGTCAACATGATTTAGCTGGAGGGGGCGTGGACTTCGATTCTTATTTTAGCTATTTGGTTAAGTCTGTTCCCTCATTACATGATGCTCGGACTATCAAATACCGGTTAATTAAATGTTGAAATCGAAAGAGCAAAAATTGTTCATTCTATGCTTGAGTAGTGTATTTCAAAATCAAAATAATAATAAAACTTTTCCATAAAAATCTGTTTGTAAATAAGCAAAAGTTGGGCTTTAAAACCAAGAAGTCAACAGGGGCACCAATGTGTCAGAGGTTAGGCTGCAATGCCCTCAGTCTGACAATGCCCTCAGTCTGACAATGCCCTCAGTCTGACGCTCTGTTGTGGTCTAGTATGTTTAAGTGTTTAGTGGTTTAAAAAAAAAGCGTGATTATTTCAGTTACCCATCTCTTGTGTTTGTGATTCAGTTACCACCATTGGTTTATACGAATTGGCATGGATGGGCATGTTGGGGTCTGCTGTGTGCCCATTCCTGATACCCTCTGTCCTAAAGTGGTCATCTGACCAAGTCTTAGTCGCGGGATTAGTGACTGCGACGTTTGGGTGAGCCGTCCCCTTAGTCCTTTAATGGACCCAAAAATAAAATCAACACTTACGTAAATTAAGAGTAATACTTAAAATTATATCGGCGTCCTTCCGTCTCGCGAGACGATGGTGCATCACCGTTGGGTTGGGTTGCATTTCCTCGAGTGACTGTGCAGTCCTATCCTTGAGTTACAGTCTTTGCCACAGTTTTTACACACGAGTTCTGTGCTTCCAAATGTTTTGGCCTTTCTCCTAGCTCTTCTGTCTGCAGCCTCCTCCATTCTTCGCTCCTCAGCTACTATGACGCCCTCTTTGACAACTGTGCGCCACGTAGATCGGTCTTCTGCCTTACACTCCCAGTCACTTGTATGTATTTTGGCTGCTTTCATGTCCCTTTGACAGACATCTTTAAATCGCAAACGTGGGCGACCTGTTTTCCTCTTTCCTGAAACAAGTTCACCATATAGGAGGTCCTTCGGGATGCGGACGGGGCTCATTCTTTTGACATGTCCTAGCCACCTCAGGCGTCTTTCACTAAGAATTGAGAAAATGCTTTGGGTATTGGCACGCGTTAGGACCTCACTATTAGGTACTTTGTCTTGCCATTTAATACCAAGGATGCGACGCAGGCATCTCAAATCGAAGCTGTTAAGCTTGCGCTCTTGTGATGTATCAGTGGTCCATGTCTCGCTCCCATATAGTAGTGTACTGATGACACAGGCTCGATAGACGCACAGTTTGGTTTTCTCCGTTAGCTTGGTGTTTTGCCAGACCCGCTTATTTAGTTTAGCCATTGTTGCAGCTGCCTTGCCAATTCTGCNGTCTTGGCTCGGAGGCGGGCAGTGTTGAAAAGTCCTCCATCAGCTCTGGTATTTAACCAGATTCCCTCACTGCTATCCTTGAATGCGTATCGAAGTAGTACAGAGAAGAATATTGCGAAGAGTGTTGGTGCGAGTACACAACCTTGTTTAACTCCGCTGCTAACAGGGAAGGCCACTGACTTAGCTCCATCAAACTGCACTGTGCCAAGCATATTTTCATGGAACTGTCTGATGATGGCAAGTAAGTGAGGGGGACAGCCGATTTTTGCCAGTATTTGGAATAGCCTGTTGCGACTGACAAAGTCGAAGGCTTTTGTAAGGTCCACAAAGGCAATGTATAGTGGCATCTGCTGCTCTCTGCATTTTTCCTGGAGCTGTCGTATGGAGAACACCATGTCTATGGTAGACCGACCGGACCGGAAACCGCACTGAGATTCTGGATAGACACGGGGTGCTAGGCTCTGTAAACGTGTTAGTATAACGCGGGCAAAGGTCTTTCCTACAATACTAAGGAGTGAAATGCCGCAATAATTATTGCAATCACTCCTATCACCTTTGTTTTTATATAGTGTCACTATATTTGCATCCTTTAGGTCTTGGGGGATGTAGCCCTGTTCCCAGCAGAGGGCAGAATCTCGTGCAATGGTTGGAGTAAAGCTGTCTTGCCACTCTTTAGGACCTCTGGTGGTATTCCATCATTCCAAGGCGCTTTTCCACAAGCTAGGCTGTCAATTGCTTTGCTCAGCTCTTCCTGTGTGGGCACGACATCAAGTTCTTCCATGAGTGGCATATCTGGGATGTCATTACTTAATTTTTAAATAGCTAATATATAATAACGCCTACTGGTAGATATTGGCATGGCGCTTTTCTTTTTTTAAGATGTTTCTTCTAGTTATTTGTTGAAACTAAGACTTCAATGTTCAGCTCATAGAAGCGAGCCTATAAAAAGACTGTTTAATTAATTGGATAAAATACAATTGAAATTAAATTACGACTCTCACACGTACCAAAGAAAACGTTGTCATTCATTGCTCTGGTAATCACCCAAGTCTCAGCTTTGTTAAAATAAAAATACATGTACCGTATTTTGTTAAAATAAAAATACATGTACCGTATTTTTACGCATATTCCCCGCGGGTTATATCAGATTTTACAAACGCCACACCACACACACCCCCCACCTTGCGGGATATCTCCGTGGGCGGGGTATCTGAATTTTTTTTACTGAAAAATGCATCAATGGAACTATTACTTGCAAAACACGAATATAAAATTAGATAGTGCGGGGAATAATCGTGGGTGGATTATACCACAATTATTTTCCAGTATTTAAAAATTCTGCGTGGTAAATGCGTGTGCGGGTTAACTGTGTGGATGGGGAATATGCATAAAAATACTTTACGTCTTATATTTTTACTAGATGTGGTCCGCAGCGTAGCATGCACCGCAGACTTGCTCATAAATAGTGCAAAGAAATTATGGGGGGGGGGGGTAAACAGACAAAAACTACATCACGAAGAAATCAGAACAACGCAAACGAACAGCCGTGTTGCGAAGACATGTTCGAAAAGAAAGTGGGAAATGAACGTGCACAAACACAAACATTTTTAAAAATTAAAAAAAAAGTAATGTCTTGGCTTGGGCTTGAACCTACGATCTTCAGCGTGATAGGTGAATGTAATAGCCACTACATTACGAAATACATGCTATTCTGTTGTTCTGAAAGGACAAAGTAATTGACCTCAATTGAACGCATTGTTGGTCTCGATGGCCCCCCCCCACCCTCACACTACCTTTTCTTGCAAGGTGACTGGTTTGTGGGGCAGGAATACAGCTTGGTGTCCGGCATGGTTGAACCATGAAGAGAATTACTTATATAGATAAATAAATATTCTGTCAATACACAACATGTTTAATTATCCCAATATATCCATGTGCTATTTTTTTCTTGAGCATGGACAATGAAGAGAAGAGATGTTGGGTGAATTTGTTACAGGAGTCAAATAACATGCTCACTAAATTTGTTCAATTTTCCTTCTGATAAATAACTGCTGATGTTGGGCCTTGAAAAAAAATCAATTAGATCTTAGAATGTTTTGTCAGCACATATTCCGATAAAGAAAAGCAACGTTCAAGGAAGAATTTTTAAAGCTTCAATTGTCTTTAACATAAGTATGTGGCGAGTATTTTGAAAATATAATTTTTTAAGTATTATTACTTTAAATTTGATCTTTTCGGTTTATAATAATTACATTGTAAATGGAGAAAAGCTGAGTAATGCTTGTGTGTATTGGAATTACTCTGTAAGTTGATATTATACGATTAATGCGAATTACTTTGTTTTCCTTTTAACTCTCATTGTTGTATATTAGTTTAATAACAAGTGCAGCAGACATGGCATGAAATTTCTTTTTGCCATTCCAATCTAAAATATGTTCATTGAACCTGTCAGCAGCCATCACGTCAGACATGAATAACATGAACAACGTCTCAAGACGTCAGACATGTATAACATGAACAACGCCTCAAGACGTCAGACATGTATAACATGAACAACG
>MUZC01000138.1:201603-216569 GCA_002072015.1 Radix auricularia
TGTATAACATGAACAACGTCTCAAGACGTCAGACTTGTATAACATGAACAACGTCTCAAGACGTCAGACTTGTATAACATGAACAATGTCTCAAGACGTCAGACATGTATAACATGAACAACGCCTCAAGGCTAACATTCATAATGATAACTGTGACTTCGTCTCATATCTTTAAGGGCACATCTTAATTATTTTTTGCAACTTTCAAATATGTTCTACAGTGGCATCATTGTAAGGTTCATGTCCTGCTTTTCATATTATTGTGATAGGGTTGCATGCGTTTCTTACTCTGACATCAGCAAGTTTTGCTTTTATGCTTTGCCTCATCATTGGAGTTACCTGAAGTCGATTCGACTCAATGATTTCATCTTTTGGCATCTCTCCATATAATGTTTTGTCTTAATACTTTTATAGCAATTTTTTTTCATTATAAAATTTCTCTCCAGAGTCTAAATGTCTAATCATTTCTTTAAATTGTATCTATTCATATGATTAGTAACAAACCTGTTGAATGGTATTCTAAATATAATTTCAAGGGGGTACCGGATTTTGGCTCCGGCTCTGGCAAATCTGGAATCCGGCCTTTGTAACAAATCCGGCTCCGACAGAATTTTACTTCGAAAATCCGGCCCAATCCTGCTCCGGCCAGATTCTAAAAATTTGTATCCCTAACATCCCTAACAATTTCTGTCTCCATTTTTCAAAGAGAATTATGTTTCGACGCCGCCCATGTACAACCTATGTTCAGATTCTAGCTGTCAAACACTCTTTACCCTCTTCACCGATCCTTAGACAGACCCAATTACTTGACACTATATCTATCGTGCAGATATGATTAGAATTCTCTGAAGGCCACACGTGGGTGGTGTTGACGTTATGGATGGGGACATAACTCTCATTCATCAAATCCATACGTGCAGACAAATACTTGATCAAGTTTTCCTTGTACCAAATTGTGCACAAGATACTTGCAGTTGCAAAGTGAATTTTGTTTTGTTTAGTTTTGCTTTGCTTTTTCAAACAGTAGTGGAATCCTAGTTTTTTATTTTCCCCCAAATGTTTTTGATCTTTGAAGGGATTTGAAGGAATTATAGAAAACTTGATATGCTGGCTTCAGTGTCTAGTATTCTGACGTGGAATCGGCTGTCTGGACAAACCAGAAAAATCAAAACTCTATCAACATTTAAAACTCTAATGAAATAAATAAAATAATATCGAACAATTGCTAAGCTTATCACTGGAGTGTATGAAATATGTAAGATAACTTAAAATAAATGTTTTAGTTTTAATGACAGTTACAATACAATCGGATAAAGTACAATTTGAATAAACCTATGTTATACAAGTCCGTTTTATCTTAGCTCGCTGTTGATCAAATCTGAGTTTTTAAAATCCAAGAAATAGCTGAGATAAACGCAATCAAAAGACATAAATTTCTGTTTTATACCTTGCCTTATCTATCAATGCTACGATTAATTAGTGATACCACTTCTTTTTTATTTTAATGGCAAGATTTAATGACGTCTTTGCCATGAAATTTTATGGTCTCAATATAAAAATCGCAACTAATTTGTACCTTTGCAGAGAAAGTATTTATTTTTACTAAATTCCATTTGGTTAAGCTCATTTAATTTGTAAATTAGAAAACTGCGCTTTATTTTCATTTTTGCTCATTAACTTCAATTAAACAAACTTCTCAATTTCCATAACAATACGAATTCCGATTTCGTGCAGACTCTGTATTAAAAATTTCTAGGGAATAATGCGAAACTATTCCATTCCCAGCAATGCCTCAATGGCTTCTTTAATGTTTTATTCAATCCCCCTATTAAAAAAAATAAGAAGAAAATAATAAAATATTAAAATTTGCTCTAAATATTTAGTCATCTTTTAGTTTCCTGTCGTTTTGGTTTTTTTTTTAAAATTATTATTATTATTTTGCTTGTGTCGTAGCTATTTTTTTTAAAATAAAATTAACTCTGTTTGCAGTTTTGTCTCATGTTTTGTACAAAGTTTGTTGGGGTTCGTTAGGGAGTAAAAGACTCAAGACTTAAACTTAAAACCTTTGAACTCGTCGAAATGCTTTCATGTCCATAATCATGTACTGTCCTGATGCATGCAGTACATCAAGTGTAGTGGGCGCAGAAAAATGTACTTTAAAACTCATATTATGCTGACTGCTGTCTTATGTGTTATGAAAATCGACATCACTCTATGACATTATCGTCTTGTATTGTACCCCAAAAGTCGTGGGTTGACTCCATGACATTATCGTCTTGTATTGTACCCCAAAAGTCGTGGGTTGACACCATGACATTATCGTCTTGTATTGTACCCCAAAAGTCGTGGGTTGACTCCATGACATTATCGTCTTGTATTGTACCCCAAAAGTCGTAGGTTGACTCCATGACATTATCGTCTTGTATTGTACCCCAAAAGTCGTGGGTTGACATCATGATATTATCGTCTTGTATTGTACCCCAAAAGTCGTGGGTTGACTCCATGACATTATCGTCTTGCATTGTACCCCATGTGTCGTGGGTTGACTCCATGACATTATCGTCTTGTATTGTACCCCAAAAGTCGTGGGTTGACTCCATGACATTATCGTCTTGTATTGTACCCCAAAAGTCGTGGGTTTGTACCCCAAAAGTCGTGGGTTTGTACCCCAAAAGTCGTGGGTTTGTATCCCAAAAGTCGTGGGTTTGTACCCCAAAAGTTGTGGGCTTGTACCCCAAAAGTCGTGGGCTTGTACCCCAAAAGTCGTGGGTTTACTTGTTTTCCTACTTAAAACATAATTGGACGTAATGAACTTCTAGTCTCGTTGGGCGTGCTGCAGATCACGTGACACTAATTAATCATGGCAATCGATCTTTGTCTTTTTTACTGAACGGGCGGGAGGCGGGCTCGCCCTGACCATTATGCTGGAAAAACCGATAGTTACTTTCTGGAATTATGGACATTAGTTTTTGTTGTTGCTGTCGGTTTTTTTTTTTTAATAAATTTCTTTAGCACATGCTTTTTTTCCCTTTTACTTATTTAGTTTATTATTATTCGAAAGAAGTGTTTGTAGATGGCGTGCTGTGTGTAAGGTCTCGGATGTTATACAGAGTTCTCCCACATGACATCAAACGTCATACAAACTGAATAAACTTTAAAGATCTGATAACGACATTTGTCAGAAAGTTTGTGTGTTTTTTTCAGTCACGGTGAATACAAATGAATTTTTTTTTAAATTTAAATTTACCTCAGCGTTTGGTTAATTGCTGCTAGAATTCTGCTGCATATCCGTAGTTAATGATTGAACGTTTGTGGTAAAGAAAATTTGAATATAACCACCTACTTAGGTAAGCGGGATACCTTCGTCGAACATTTACTTTCTTATAACTAATAATAAAATTGTTGTTTGTTGTTGTTTTTGTTTTCAATGGTAAAATTTGGAATGTTGATCAATGTTTCTTTCATGTAAAAATCAATTCTATAAATCATCTATCTCTATTTTGTTTTCTTAGATTGTTATTCAATGTCATTTTTAACATTGAAATATATTCATCTTTAAAATCCAATAGATTTACGAAGTGAGACTTCTTTTTTACTATGTCAACATCAAATTGATTTACGAAGTCCTACTTTATTTAACATGTCAACATCAAATTTATAAAATACACAGTTTCATTTCATTTTCTTGTCTTTACTTTTGAATGCCGATTTTTTTTTTCTTTTTAATGAAATCAATTTGTTAAAATACATTTTTCAGCAGCGCAATATTTGTTTCCATTTCGTAAACAATTAAATATCCTAATTTCTTTTATTTCAATACAGTCATTTCCCACGTGCATGACATGAGCACAACGCCGATAATTCTTTATTACGGCTGCTTCGAATCGTGGGGAGTTTCACTCCTTCCTTTTCCTGCTACAAAATTATCCGCTGGGATTATTGCATGTGATAAGTTTATCAGGAGCAAACAAGAGTTGTGTGCCCGGTTTACACTAATTGTGCGGAGCTTTTGTTTGCACTGGCGTGTAAACATGCGCTGGGGAAGCCACGATTTAATATTACATTCTCTTTATCCGAGTAAATAAACAATCAGCTGTTTCAGATATCGTATGTGTGTTTGTTTTAGTGAAATGTCATATTGAACGCTCCTTGTTTTAGTGAAATGTCATATTGCACGCTCCTTGTTTTAGTGAAATGTCACATTGCACGCTCCTTGTTTTAGTGCGTGCCCTTAACGCAGTGACTGATCGTCTGACATATTTCCGGTAATAATTTTACGTGGTGGGCCACCTGTGGGTACTGGCCGATGACTCAAACCCGGACCGTCTGCCAATGCGGAAGACGAAACATGTGGGCAACGACTCGATGGACATACACCAGCCCCATCAACATCGCTGTTGCCAAACGGAAACCTCCGCTTGATCTTCACTTTATGACAACTGCGTCCCGACAATCTCTTGTCCGACGTGTGGACGCGCCTTCCGGGCGAGAATAGGGCTAACAAGCCACCAAATAACATTCACGGCTGCTCAAGTACATGGCTAACCTCATGGGAATGGTCCTTGTCGATTACGATGAGCAAACAACAAACACAAATAGCGTTGAGATACAGATAAGAATAATTTATAATGTTAATCTGTATCTCTACGCTATCTCAGTAAAGCAGATTGAAAGTGTACCACACGTTTCTCCCCATGCATGGGATTTCGCACATTTCGAGTGAAAGCGTGCCATAATCTCAAATAAAAACATTTTGAAATAAATATAAACTAGTGTATGACCATTCAAAAATGGCGGAGCGTTTTTGTTTTTTATATAAATAGATCTATATTTCAATTGTCCCTTTTGCCTGAGAGCAATTCAGAAATTACAGAGACAAAGAGAGAATAATTAAATCTCATTTACATATTGAACAAGTTTATACGGGCGTTCGAAAAGAGTTATTTTTGGTGCAGTAATTTTTTTCAAGTTTTTTTTAGTGGTGCGCTTTCGTTATTCTTTTATTGCCTGATTACATAACGTTACGAACGAACGAGCATACATAGCAAATTTTATATGTTGGTATGCTTAGATAATTGAAATATGCCGAGATACCCACCCTTATATTTATTTAAAAGTGTAAGGTTCTGTAAGTACTTCCTTTTATTTTTTTAATATTGTTTGTACACACTTCTATGTTTACTCACCAGAGGCGGCCCGTTGTTCTTACGAGTCAAATAACGAATCAATGAACTAGAACAAACTCATAAAATATAAGCTAGTATCATTACCGCAAAATTGACAAGAGTAGCATCATTAGTTCAATCATTAAACCTGGAACCACTCAATGGTAGAGCAGAGGGTATTATTACATAAGTCAATCAATTCCCACTTTGAAATACAACACAAGATAATCTAATACAACCATTAGATAGACAAAGGGATAGTACAAAAAATTCTTAATTCGTATGGAAGAAAAAACACATTACAATTCTCGCTCTTCTTATCTGGGATTCGGGTGTGGCATGGGTTGCCTGAAGAAAATAGGAAAACTAATACAATATCAACATTTAAACTTCTAAAATAAATGCAAGACTATACATAAACCCTGGATAAGCGTAGGAAGCATTTCTCTTATGTATAAAAAGTTAGAAGGAATGTCTGTAGTAGATAAGGGGTCGTCCATAAATAATGTCATGCGCCTAGAGGGGAGGTTGGTCTACACATTTGTGACTGTGTGTGACGAGGGGGAGCGGGATGTTTAAGAAATGTGACGTCATAACGAAACTCAAAATTTTAAATAAAAGTTCCATTTAATATTCCATTTATTACAGTTATTTATTTTATGTCGTTTTACATGGCTTCACGCGTGTTACGATATTATAGTGTAGCCTTTTACATACTTAAATGACAAAAAAGTGATTTGAAAGATCCTCTTTTCAAAATAGAAAATACAACTTTTATCCGGGGGGGAAGGAGGCTGCAAAAATATTGGAGGGGGGATCTAAGTTTTTATGATGACGCGTGACGACGGGGTGGGGGGAAGGGGGTGAAAAATCGCCCAAAATCGCGTGACGTCGTATATGTTACAGATGATTATTGCGTCATCTATGGACTGGCCCTAAGAAATTAGTAAAATACACATAATATATGAAAAGTCATGTACGTTGACACGGTTTGAAGACCCCCAAAAAAATCTGACCCCGTGTATGAACATCCCACACATTAGTGTCGATACGTATATAGTATCAAGGGTATAGAGCTAAACGCTTAATTCAATCATTACTTGGTAACGCATCATTTGTAGCACACAAGCACTATGGAGCACGCTGTAACCAGTGATGTGATTTCTGCACGTATTTCTACTTATACCTCTATACAAACGACGTAGAACGCAATTATCTTCTGTATAAAAGGTGCGTCTGTAACAGATAAGATGGCTAACAATCCTTACTGCTTTTTAAACCCATTTTAATTCTATAAATAAAATATGAACTCCTGAATTCTTTTGTGTCTGAGTTTTTAACGCTTTGTTTTATTCTTTTGCTTCATTTTTTTTTAACCCTGTGTGTAACATGGAACTTACTTCTAATTTAAAACGAGATAAAGGTTAACTTATTTCATTAATTTTACAGTCTGAAATAACAAAGTTTAACAAACATCCATCTATAGCACGAGGTCATTTAAGCTATAAAAAAAAAGTTTAAAGATTTTGTAAATCTGAGATTGATTTTTTCTCCGTCCATACTTGACTTTAATTATTAAACTCTAATGGTTTTTTTAAATTCCTTTTTTTTTTGTTTTCTTGCCACTACCAACGAAGATTTTTTTTCAACGTAATTTTATTTTTTAAGCAAATGAAAGTTCTATTTTTAGCAACCTTTATGATGCTCTTTTGTACGAAATAACGGAAGAAGAAAAAGAAAATATAAACAACACCTCGGGGCATTATGGGCCCAGACAAATGTCAATACGGATGTACGCACGAAATGAGTCGATCAGTCAAGATGGACACCGAACATGGCGGTATGAAAAATGACGTCATCTAAGGACAAAATCGCTCTCTATTCTAATATTCCAAACCTAGGAGGATGAGGGGGGATGGAGGAGTTATAGCTGTGTGTGTGATGAGTTATGGCTGCTTTTTGTGAACTATGGCTGCGTGGGTTGAGTTATTTATGCGTGTGTGACGTTTATGGCTGTTTGGGATAAGTTAACGGCTGCGTGTGATATTTTATTGCTTTAAGGGGTGATTTTTGTTGTGTGAGGGAGATGTGGATGCATGGGGTCAGTCATGGCTGTGTGGGGTCAGTCATGGCTGTGTGGGGTGAGTTATGGCTGTGTGTGGTGAGCTATGCCCGTGTGGGGTGGGCTTTGGCTGTGTGGGTGAGTTACCGTCGTGTTGTGACGAGCATGGAAAGCTTGAGGTTAGATGTTTATTGTTTATGTGGAGAAATTATTGTGTTTGGTCAGCTTTGGCTGAGTGGGTCAGCTATGGCTGAGTGGGTCAGCTTTGGCTGAGTGGGTCAGCTTTGGCTGAGTGGGTCAGCTTTGGCTGAGTGGGTCAGCTTTGGCTGAGTGGGTCAGCTTTGGCTGAGTGGGTCAGCTATGTTGAGAGTTCGTGTAGGCTGAACGGGTTAGTGATGGCTGTTTTGGTGTTAAATTGCTGCGTGAGTGAGTTATGACTGCGTTGGCGGTTTGGATGAATTATGGTTTTGTTGTTGAGTTATGGCTTCGCGTGAGTGAGAACAGTACTTATTTTGTAATGCATGGATGCTTGTGATGAATTATAGCTGTCGGCATGTTTATCCTGAAGATACGATTTGGAGATGGAATCTGACATGTAACACATTGGCCCTGAAGTGTGGAGATGAAATCTGACATGTAACAAATTGGCCCTGAAATTTGGAGATGGAATCTAACATGTAACACATTGGCCCTGAAATATCCTCAAACTTACCTCCGACTGACTCGTATACAACTTTTGTTTTGTCGTTAAAAAAACGCGTTAATATTGCATCCACAGTAAATTAGGGGGGGGGGGGTTCTGTTTTTTTAACACAAATATTAACGCTATAAATCTTAATATGATGGATTAAAACTTCTCGACTTAAAAGAGCAAACACACAAACAAAACATCCATTCCGCTACCAAATCGTTGAAGCTGATTGGCGTGTAGATTAAATTGGCTCTAAGCCGTCAGGTCTGCGGCTTGATGGGCATCTTTTGGGGGCAAAAATCTTAGCTCCCATTCACCGCCACAAGGCGCGACATTGTCTCTAGCCACTTCATTGCCACTGTGACGTATTAAAATTATTGTGCGCAAACATTTATGTAAGTGTAACGCGTCAAAACAGCCCCGGACAAAACGGCCCTGGTCAAACGGCCCCGGCTAAAACGGCCCCAGACAAATCGGCCCCAGACAAATCGGCCGTGGTCAAAACGGCCTCGACCAAAACGGCCCCAGAAAAATTGTTCACATTTTTTACAAAAACTTTAAGTATTTTTTGCATTTTAAGTTAATTTAACCTTTGTTAAACTTATTCACCTTTTCAGAAAGTTGTCAAATTGTAAAATTATTTCTTGTAACATTGATATTATTTCTTGTCAACAAACAATTGTGAATTGCTACCATATAGTTTAATTATTACTAAATTGTTTCTTGTGATGTTATTAATATTTGTTTTGTTGTTGTTGTTGGTTTTTTTTTTTTTGTTTTTTGTTGTTGTTTTTTTTTGTGTGAACTAAAACTGACACTGAATCGGTGAGTAAAAGTAACAATATAAAATCTTATTCTATTAACATATATTAGTCCAGGGCCGAATTGTCTGTGGCCGTTTTGTCTGGTGCCGTTTTTACCGGGGCCATTTCGACTAGGCCGTTTTGATCGGGGCCGTTTTGTCAGTGGCCGTTTTGTCTGGGGCTGTTTTGTCCGGGGCCGTTTTGACGGTGAACCGTATGTAAGATATAACCCAGGTTAAGACTAATATTCGCTCTAAGCTGCGCCGCAGCGTATATAGTTGACTGAAGCTGCGCAGCAATTTAGAATTAGCACTCAGCAAATTTTGTTAAACATAGCACCAAAAATACATGCTGTGCAACTCTGCACACGAGTTGCTTTTTTAAATTGTTTTTTTTACTTTGCACACGGAACAACGAATCTTTGAGGAGACATGCTATAAGAACTACGTCGGCTGTGCCCCTGATCTTGACCATCTCGATGAGACGGCCTCACACACATGATCTTGACCATCTTGATGAGGCGGCCTCACACACATGATCTTGACCATCTTGATGAGGCGGCCTAACACACACATGATCTTGAACATCTTGATGAGGCGGCCTCACACACATGATCTTGACCATCTTGATGAGGCGGCCTCACACACATGATCTTGACCATCTTGATGAGGCGGCCTAACACACACGATCTTGACCATCTCGACGAGATGGCCTAACACACCAGATCTTGACCATCTTGATGAGGCGACCTCACACACCAAATCTTGACCATCTTGACGATGCGGTCTCACACACCAGATCTTGATAATCTGGATGAGGCGGCCTCACACACCAGATCTTGACCATCTCGATGAGGCGGCCTCACACACCAAATCTTGACCATCTTGACGATGCGGTCTCACACACCAGATCTTGACCATCTGGATGAGGCGGCCTCACACACCAGATCTTGACCATCTCGATGAGGCGCCTCACACACATAATCTTGACCATCTTGAGGAGGCGGCCTAACACACACGATCTTGACCATCTCGACGAGATGGCCTAACACACCAGATCTTGACTATCTCGATGAGGCGGCCTAACACACCAGATCTTGACCATCTCGATGAGGCGGCCTCACACACCAAATCTTGACCATCTTGACGATGCGGTCTCACACACCAGATCTTGACCATCTGGATGAGGCGGCCTCACACACCAGATCTTGACCATCTCTATGAGGCGCCTCACACACATAATCTTGACCATCTTGATGAGGCGGCCTAACACACCAGATCTTGACCATCTCGATGAGGCGGCCTCACACACCAAATCTTGACCATCTTGACGATGCGGTCTCACACACCAGATCTTGACAATCTGGATGAGGCGGCCTCACACACCAGATCTTGACCATCTCGATGAGGCGCCTCAGACACATAATCTTGACCATCTTGATGAGGCGGCCTAACACACCAGATCTTGACCATCTCGATGAGGTGGCCTCACACACCAAATCTTGACCATCTTGACGATGCGGTCTCACACACCAGATCTTGACAATCTGGATGAGGCGGCCTCATACACATAATCTTGACCATCTGGATGAGGCGGCCTCACACACCAGATCTTGACCATCTCGATGAGGCGCCTCAGACACATAATCTTGACCATCTCGTTGAGGCGCCTCACACCCCTCAAACGCCACCTGCCTACACCGGACGTCGCCAGTGCAACAATCCCACCATAAATCGCCTTGTCACGGAATGCTATTGTTACGCAAGGTAATTAGTGATGAGCCGAGCCTCGTGTTTTATAAACATCCGTTGCAATCACACGAGCACAGGATAAAGCATTGAACGAGGCTACAACAAAGCTGGTGTTTGCTTACTCGTGTCGAACAGAGAGGAACAAAAAAACAATTTAAAAAACATGAAATGTTCTTCTGTGAGAAGAACCATCAATTGAAAGTTTCGGTAATTATCAACAACCTGCGCTTTTGTAATTGTCTTTGGTTTCGAGAGTGTGAGGAGTTTACCCATTGCTGTAAGAATGCTGAGAGAAAAAAAATCATTTCTGGACAAAAAATTTTCATAGATGGAATGAAGGAACATCCGAATTCTAGGATTCGGCGTCCACTTGTGGGTTTATTAAAATAGTTTTACGACTCTATCTGCTAGTATCTACCAGTGTTGTATGACAAAATCATGGGTCGCTTGAACGAACCAGAAAACCAACTCACTATCAACATTTAAAAACTCCTATTAAAATATGCATGATATTCTTCTTCTTCGTTCTAAAAATCTTTTGAGGGAGGATTTAGACCACAAGCCCTGTATCTGTTATGAACTGCCCTGTGACTGTCAATTGGTTCAGTCTACCATACAGTTTATCGTGGAGGATAGCTTCCTGGGGTCAAATGGTTGTTCGGATGTGGTGGTACAGAGGGCAGTTTTGAAACACATGATCCGCATTTTCTGCAGCTGTCTCGCAGGGGCACATTTCGGTTTCTCCAATTCGATATAAACCATGGATAAGCGTGGTAAGAAATAATCGTCTGTATCGAAGGAGCGTCTGTAATCGATACAATAAGAAGTCTTCGCCTACATCATATCACTCAAGAGATTTTTTAAAACTCTGGCAAAGAAGTCATATTTCCCGTCCATCTGAATCAAAATATCTCGTTTTAAATATTGATGTTTTCCAACAAAGAAAACTTGATAAATGAAGATCAAGCTGACTCATAAAACATAACATTGTGTAACCAAAATCATGAACAACACAATGTTATCTAATTTACATGTGACATTATTATTGGACGGGTGGCTATTGTAATGAATTTTTATGTTGTTTATTTCAAATATAGTCTTACTTATTATCATCAGTGGTTCTAAAGTTAGCGGAGGACCTCCACATGCTCAAACCCACGCTCCCATTCCGGCCAGTATACAAAATACACAAATGAGTTGTGTGATTAAAACATTTAAATACAGTTTGAATTATGAACAAACAAACAAATTATGTAAACTTTTCGGCGAATAGCTTCATTATTTCAAGTAAATAAACACAGGTATCTCTATATATAATTCTCCTCATGATTCAACCATGCCGGACCAAGCAAGCTGTCTAACTCCACCGACCAATCAGCTGGCAAGAAATGGTAGTGCAAATGATGGGATTTCATCGAGACCAAAAATGCGTTCAATTGAAGTCAATTATTTTGTTCTTTCAGAACAACAAAATAGCATGTATTTCGTAGTGAAGTGGTTATTACATTCGCCTTACACGCGGAAGGTCTTAGGTTCAAGCCCCAGCTAAGACATTAATTTTTTAATTTTTAAATATGTTTGTGTTTGTGCCCGTTCATTTCTCTTTTTCTTTTCAAACATGACCTCGCAACACGACATGTCCACCCCATTTGGACAACTGTGTTTTTCAGGAAGTCTTCACCCATAACTAAATCATTAGCGGCGTATGCTACGACGTGGGTCGGCTAGTTTAAATCAAATTGCATCACACATTATCAGGGGAAATAATTAGAAGTTTAATTTTTTTAAACAGAGAAACGAATAAATAAAGATGGGCACACGCACTTAGCAAAAACAAAGAATAGTACAACAGAAGGGACATTTTAAAAAATTACACTAAAAAAACGATTGGAAATATTAATATTCTACAGTTACATTTCCATTCAGAAGTTTACATGGACTTCAACTTCTACGTTCTATACATCAGCTTCTACGAGCCCTTCTCAACATCATTCATTCATCTTAGTCTGATGTTAAACGGATGAGTCATCTGTACGTTTATTCGATTCTCATGTGGCGGGTGAAATTCCTCACAAAGTACCAGGTTCTATTCCTTTTGTTACAAAATTAATAAACCAGGAGTAGACTTTAAACAAAGAAATACAATTCTCCTGCTACCCTGGTGGATAGATTGCATTTTAAAAACTTAACACCAAGAAAGTGTGGGGTGCTCGTGATTGGCACAAACAGTGTTTACTTTATCCCCTTACTTTTAAAGATGCTCTCCTGTGCCGTAGAGATGTCTAAATTGATTAGAAATATGATGTGAGTTTTTGACATAATAATTACAAGATTTAAACATGGGCGGAAAAATAAAAGTGGTTTTGGGGGGGGGGGGGAATGCAACTTTGGTGAATAGTTTAATTTTTCTTGTTTTAGTGGTTGTCGCGTGCAAGTGGTTGTCAAGTACTAGTGGGTGTCAAGTACCAGTGGGTGTCAAGTACCAGTGGGTGTCAAGTACTATCATGTTTTATGTATCATATCAATGGAAGAGTTATCCATACAACTAAGAGATAATATCGATGTCTATCAAGTAAATTGATTAACTTGAAAGTTAACGCCTTCTATTTCCACCAACCACCACCCTCTCTCGACGTTTTTCAGCTTGAGAAAATTGATTTACATCTTACTATACAGTTGCACTCTAATTAGTATAGTGGGGACATCTCTTATTGCCACCAAGGTTTTAAAAGGGAGATATTACAATCCAGGTTGTGAAAGAGAGAAAGTATTTACACCAAGTTGAGAAACGAAAAAAATATACACACCAAGTTGTGAAACGGAGAAAGTATATAGTCTACACCAAGTTGTGAAACGAAGAAAATATACACATCAAATTGTAAAAGGGAGAAAGTATGCACCAATTTGGGTAAGGGAGAAAGTATACACCAAGTTGTGTAAGGGAGAAAGTATATATACCAAGTTGTGTAAGGGAGAAATTATATACACCAAGTTGTGAAATGGAGAAAGTATACACCTAGTTGTGAAAGGGAGAAAGTATACACCAAGTTATGTAAGGGAGAAAGTATATACACCAAGTTGTGAAAGGGAGAAAGTATACACCAAGTTGTGAAAGGGAGCAATCACGGACAATTTTGTCCTTAAATATGCGTCATCACATATTGTTTTTGTTGTTGTTGGTCAGAACACGCCAAGTCACTCACTGCCAGTGGTTTAATAAGCCAGTCAACGTGTTCCATCTGTTGAGACGTCAGGCTGAGGGCTGGCTGCACGGGGTCCAAGGTATCGATATTCAGCTGGCGCCTGGACGTAAACACATTGACGTCCGTATCGTCTGGACATCTAGTGTCTGACCTCGGCATGTCCTAGAGATATAGACTGGCACAGGGTCCCCGGGGGGAGGTGGGGTGAAGGAAGGCCGGGTTTGCGGGCTGAGAGTGGGATGGTTGTGTACGAGAGGCTGGTTGGTTGGCTGTTGGTGAAGAGGTTTTAGGTTGAATAATTAATAAACGCGCGGCTCAAAGTTGGATATAAAAAAATTCGTCCACACAAAACTAAAAAAAAATAAAAAGATATAGGAACGGATTTCAACGAGTATTTCAGAGCGTTTCTTTCTATATCTCTGGGGCGGACTTGATGGATGACTGTTATGTTGAAAACATTCAACTGACTTCTGTTTATTTCAGATAACTGGGAAACAGGGCCGGTCTTCACAATTGCGGGGCCCTATGCGGCTTAGTATTTGAAACGGGGCCAAGTCAGAACCTGACTCTGGTTAGGGATAAGGTTAATAAGTGAAGATTAAGATAGGCTCTGGGCCTATGAAAGTGTGGGGCCCTCTGCGGCCGCATAGGTTGCAGTGGCCTAAGGCCGGCCCTTCTGGAAAAGATGCCTTCGCCAAGCGTGGCTCAAGACTTACCTACAGAGTCGGCCTTGTGACGCAATCCACTAAGCATTTATTTTTCGACCAAATAGTAACATAATTTATTACACCATAACAATAATCACCTCAATGACACTGTCTCCCAGAATTCTTTGTTCGAATCCCAGATTTCTTATATAACATAACGAGCAGCGTTATATATATTGCACAATCTGATTAGTTTGGGTTTTTTTTTTTAATTTCAAGAGCTCCCCGTCGGCTTTACGCTCAGCTTAACTCAAATCTCCATTAGGGATAATTTTCTTGTCTTCGGACCAGACTTGAAATGATGGAGATGGTGGCGCCACTTCAACCCCCCCCCTTCCACCCCACCCCTCACACCAGCCTCTAAAGCCGAATTCTAATAGATTCTCGTGAACGAGCTCACAGCCGGGGAAATGTGTTCACGTGATCAACATTAACCAATCCGCGTGACACATGGGGGTTGGGGGAAGGGGTGCCGTCCCTTGGTCTTTTACAGAAACCTCCTCAAACTCAAAAAGGAGAGATGAGATTTAGCGATCCATAAGTCTAATGCAAAAAAGCGAATATCTTAACTTTTTTTTTTTTTT
>MUZC01000138.1:217067-241011 GCA_002072015.1 Radix auricularia
TTTTTTTTTTTTTTTTTTTTTTTTTTTTTTTGTTTGTTGTTGTTCATAATCACTTTTAAAATAATTTGCTTTTTTAAAAAAATATTTTGATATGATGCGAATCGTAAAACACTTATTATAACTTAAATTATATTTCATATTCCATTTAATTAACATCACGTAGTGATCTATTGATAATAATTACATTGACCTAATGGTTAAGTATTACTGACGTTGCTGATGTCATTCGTGTTTGTTAGCCCCTTGCTTCGCTTGCCTTGATGTCATTCGTGTTTGTTAGCCCCTTGCTTCGCTTGCCTTGATGTCATTCGTGTTTGTTAGCCTCTTGCTTCGCTTGCCATTATGTCATTCGTGTTTGTTTGCCCCTTGCTTCGCTTGCCATTATGTCATTCGTGTTTGTTTGCCCCTTGCTTCGCTTGCCTTGATCCAAACATCCCGAAATAATATTAAAATAATTGTCACAAATCTTTGTTATATTTCGGACGTCATTTGTTATATTCAGGACGTCATTTGTTATATTCAGGACGCCATTTGTTAAATTCAGGAAGTCATTTGTTAAATTCAGGACGTCATTTGTTATATTCAGGACATCATTTGGTATATTCAGGACGTCATTTGTTATATTCGGGACGTCATTTGTTATATTCGGGGCGTCATTTGTTATATTCAGGACGTCCTTTGTTATATTCAGAACGTCATTTGTTTTATTCAGGACGCCATTTGTTATATTCAGGACGTCATTTCTTATATTCAGGACGTCATTTGTTATATTCAGGACGTCCTTTGTTATATTCAGGATGTCATTGGTTCAGTTCTTCTTCTCCTCGTAACCACAATTAACCCCGCCCTCCCTCCAGCCCTACCTTGTAACGGGGTCGCAAACCAAGAATAATGCCATACTGTCTAGCGTGTAGTCTAGACCCTAGACGGACGCTGTACTTTTGTTTCTTCTCCTTGGTCATTAGCACAAAGTTTGGTATAAATCATTTTAAGCTCCCTTCTACGTACAACTGTATTTTTAACGTGTCCTGTGGATATTAAGACCTTGTTGAAGAAGACCAGCTAACCTTGGTAGGGAAAAAATCATTCTGATCCAAGATTTGGAGCACCTTAGCCGGCACGGCATTGACAACAACAAAAAATAACATATACTGTGACTTCTGGATTTTGTTTCGTTATTTACTGTACAGGCAAATATGCTTATTCTTTATCAAATATCATGCCATGTTATTTTACCGATCGCTGTCTACGCCATGAACACGCTGTACTAAAACGATACACACGCGCGCGCGCACGCATGCACACACACACACTCACACATACACAAGCGCGCGCGGACGCACGCACACACCAACACAAAAAATTGGGGGCTTGACTCATAATGACAATTCTTAAATATTACCAAGAGAATTAAACCTAATAGTCACATTTCGCATACAACGAAACGAGAACCTAATGGTCACATTTCTCTTACAAACAGAATATAGTAGTCACAATTCACTGACAACAAAACCAGAATCTAAGAGTCACATTTTTTTCACTATCAAACCAGAATCTAATAGTCACTATTCTCTTACTACACACCCAGAAACTAAAAATCACAATTCTCTTCTTACATTGAGACATATTTCCCAACCAATCACTGAACTATATTTCTTACACCAAGATTCATGAAGTCTAAATTCTCTTCCAAGCTCCATATCGTCATAGCTTCCTCGCCCCTCCCCCCTCCCCAAACACCACAAAGTTCTTCTATAATCACATTTGCCCTTCCACTCCAGACTCGTAAAACGAGTTTCCTATACCTGGTATTCTGACGTCAATTTCTAGCACATAGTAACTCTCAACTCATGGCGGAACCAACTAGTCAGAGCCCCCCCCCCCCCAATTCACCCCAGGCCCCACATCGTTACTGCTTCCGGCCACTGGGTTTAGCACGAGACGTAAGAACGAGTTCTTAGACATATCGGAGGCTAGTCCCTGTCAAAATTCAATAAACCAATCCTTGAGCCGCCGAGCGAGGGCCCAATTAGTAGATTTTATTGCCACCTAGTCACGCACTTCTGATCCGCAGATTTCATACTATTGATTTTTGTTTCTGTTTCTCACTGTTTGTTTCCTAAGTGGACACTGGAAAGTGGGTAGAAAGCGTTTAGTGTGAAAAGAAAGCTGGTATGTTTTTAACTGCATGCCACTCTTAGAATAATGGTGGAGTTACTGTTTCGTTAATTTATTGTTAGCACTATATGAATGGCTTTATTTGAGAGATAAAATTGTAAAAATTGGCAAAATTCTTTACTGCTAAGGTTCAACAATGATGTCTTAAATACTGTGGAACCCTACAATGGTAAAATTATTTTGTTCCTAAACAACAAGGCCTTGCGCAACATGTGGTCATTGTATGAGGAACACTCAAATGTTTTGAACAAATTGAGCTGCCTGTCAGTGTCGCCGCCTATATTTATTGGTTTCATTAAAATTATGTTGCGTGATAACTAGCTACATCAGTGAAGGTGCCTCAAAACTGGATGCCCTTAAACGGTCTGCATTAACGCAAGGTACCTTAGAAATAGGGTGCTTGGATCAGGATGCCTTAAAGCAGGATTCTTTACAGCAGGGTGCCTTAGCACTGAGTGCCTTAGAACTGGATGCCTTAGGACTAGATGCCTTAGAACTGGATGCCTTAGGACTAGATGCCTTAGGACTAGATGCCTTAGAACTGGATGCCTTAGAACTGGATGCCTTAGAACTGGATGCCTTAGCTTTAGATACCTTAGAACTGGGTGCCTTAGCTTTAGATGCCTTAGAACTGGGTGATTTTTATCGGGTTTCTTAGAACTAGATGACTAAGAACTTGATGCCTTAGGACAAGGTACCTTACAGCACGGTGTCTTAGAGCAGGGTAAATTATGATGGGTGCTTATAGCACTATGCATAAGAGTAGGGTATACTTTATCGTGGAGTGCGTTTTAGTGGGTAGCCTTACAATGGCCTTTGAGTGGGGGTGTGCACGAGACATAATCACATTCCACAAGACATGGAACACTTATCGACAAGTAACCTGTCGACGAAATTCCTAAAAAGATACTTTAATTTTTTAACAAGGATTTAGTTCCATGAGGCACTGTAATCGGCTTCAAATTGAATTCTTCATAGCCTCCAAGCGATTCACTTTCAAGCGTCCGTCTGGGTGTAATCTCATTTTTAGTTTCTCCTTTCACTAGGACAGGTCTTCTACTTTCAACTTTCTCCTCTCATTAGGACAGGTCTTCTACTGCTTCAACTTTCTCCTTTCATTAGGACAGGTCTTCTACTGCTTCAACTTTCTCCTTTCATTAGGACAGGTTTTCTACTGCTTCAACTTTCTCCTTTCATTAGGACAGGTCTTCTACTGCTTCAACTTTTTAACATGAATTTTTTTTTCTTAATTTAAAATATATGCATCTTATTTTGACATGCTTTCTTCTAAACAAAACGAAACAAAAATTTAAAAAAACTTTTTTAAAATGTTTAAATCAGATAAACCTTATCTGTTGCCGAATGATTGAAGTTGAATGTTAAAAAGAGTTAAATGTTATATTTTATTTTAATTTATAAAAAAAAAAAAACAGACGATTTTTCCACTTGTCTCGTTGATTTGTGTTTTGTACAATCCCTCCTGCATGAGAACTTCCCCCCACCCCCACCGCCATGATCTCAATGTAACATTTTGTCTCTTCATTTCTTTACAGTCGCCCTGCCTGTCCGACTGGCCGTTTTTCTCTTTCCATTGGGCCTGGTGGCTGCCGGCTATCTAATCAAGTGGAGACGTGGCTACTGGCTAACCAAGGTGGGTCTGGAAGGGGCACTTTCAACGGGGGCGGCTGGTCTATCGTTTATTGGGGCTTGATTGGGGAGGGGGGCGCGATGGCGATGGGGTGGGGCGATGATTTAGAGTGATGCTGAGGCATTTTTTAAAGAGTAGGTCTAACTTGTGAAGAACTCTATTTAAAGTTGGGTTGGCAAGGGTGGGAAGTTATAGAGTTTAGGAGTAGGTGCAGGAAGTGATAAAAGCCGACCAGGGAAGGGTGTCTAAACATTAAGATGCATACGTTCAGAGATGTGGCTTTCAGCCGTTGTTTATAAAGGTGTGTGTGCGTTTTGTGAAAACGTTCGAATGTGTGTCACACGATATTAATAAAATATAGTCTAAGCATGAATCAAACATTTAATAAAAGTACTCCTTAATAATTATCTTTATATCAATCTTTGGGTATACTATAACTGGAAGAAGTAACCCTTATTTACAATTTTTATCGACTGGCAGCATGTTTAAGAGTTTACAAATTCATTCATTTATTTTTTGAGTTTGTCAAATTCTTTAGTTCTTGAGATTAGGTCTAATTATTTTAACTTCATTTGACAAGGGAAGCCATTCAGCCACATTGGCGAGAAGGACATCAAACCCCCAGTGAACTCCCGTAGAGATAAATATCACCTCAGAGTTGTGGCCTTAGTGGCTCAACTTGTTATCCAGCTCCTAACAACTGACCGCGTCACAGTCGCCATTAAAAGTTTGGGTCCATCTCATTGGCGCGATTGTTTCTGTATATTTTTAATTGGTTGGCAATGAGAAATTTAAGAGGTTTTAATGTGTCGCCGAGTATTATAGTGTGAGAATGAAAAATGAGTCTCCTGTGAAATGTTAATTCACGGGTGTGTCAATTTTACAGCATATAATAGAACAGAAGCTTCTAAATGCAGACGAATTAACATTTGGTATTAGATCTGATTAATTCAGCGTTAAATTCAATATTTGCTAATAATAATAATAATAATAATTTAGTTTATTTTTCCATAGATCCTTATATTTAATGTATTACCGGCGATCCTTTTCTAAAGATGATTATTGGGACCTACGCTTATTAGTGTGTTATGTCCAGTATCTAATTTTTATTAAATTTTGAATTTCCAAACTGGTTTTTTATGGTTTTTTCAGTCATACCATTCCATGCTCTTAACATTTTTGTGCGATTATTTCAAGCTAGAACGTAATACCTGATGCCTGACAACATTGCCCTTCATTTATCTTGATCTAGTAATTTAACTTATTTGGTAATTTTTTCAGTTGTGAATATACTCTTTCAATGAATCTTGTAGCACTATTTTAAATTAGCTCTAGTTTATTATGGGGATTTTCCCTGATTTTAATCCACTGTCTATAATTGATGTTTCCTATTCTCTCAGATTGTGCGGCTGTTGGTACAGAACTGCATCGACGTGAATCAAGCACTCTACTTCCAAGGGAGGCCACTGTTTGTGACAGCTGCGCATGTCCGGGCAAACATCTTCGCTGTATCCTTTAAATGAGAATCTTTTTATTATTACATCGGATAACTTCTTCATTTATTTTGCGTTTAAAAAAAATAACAACTTTTTTTTCCTCAAAAATAAGAATTGTAGTAATTTACAAAGTAATATTTACATGCCTCTTACAAAGATGTCATGAAATTTCCTTTTTTTTAAATTAAAAAAAAATACATTGACGTGTTTTTTATAACATAGTACTCTTTTCATCTTATTAGGCCCATATGTCTATGCAAATTTTAGTAAGGATAACATTTTAAAATGAGAACATTTTTAAGCAAAAAATATGAAAATATTTCTTTAGCGTAAAAATTCAGCCATCATAGACATAAATAAATATATATCAAGTAGCAATATGAGGTTAATTAGGGACAATTAAGAAAAATTGTATTACCTAAACATTTAGTTTTTGAAAAATTTTAATCCCTTCAGTAAAAATAAATCTTAAAATTACATTAAAAAGGGGGTTAATATCATTGCTGTATATAATAATTAACAAAGACAAACATTGAATCGTTGCTTTATTCTTATTATAATGAAGATGAAGGGGAAAACACTGAAAATACGATTTATTTCAGGATTAAAAAGTATGATCAAAATTTAAACAAACTTTCGTGAATTCGCTATTATGTGAAACTATGTTATCACATGTATTCTTTCAAAATGAAGCATTTAATTAAATGAATAAAAAGTATCATAAACCTTAACATGTGCCCGATTTATTTTGTCTACTTTGATGCCACTGATTGTGTGGTAAGTTCTGTCAGCCGGATAATAATTTACATAAGAGGCCGTCCATAAATGAAGTCACTACAACCCCCTCCCCCAATTTCCAATATAACGTCACTAAGCTTTGCACCCCCCCCTAATAAAAAGTTTTATTTTCCATTTTTAAAAAGAGCATGTTTCAAATATCTTTTTGTCATTATAGTATCTATTTAGTGTAAGGCTGCACTCTAACATCGTAACACGCGTGAAGCCTTGTAAATTGTCATTAAATAAACTGTAAGAAATCTAATGTTTGAGTAGAACTTTTATTTAAGGTTGCGAGTTTTAATGTGACGTCACATGTCACAACCCCCCCCCCACCTCGTCACAAATGTGTGGACCACCCTGCCCCCATTTTCGTGACGTCATTTATGGACGGCCCCTAATGTTTTTGTAGAAATGTCCTGAACGTATTTTATTTAATATATGTAAACTAATATCTATTGAATGAACAATTAAATATTTTTTAATCTTTTCATTTTAGTTCAAACTTACATCTGTTGCTGTATTTTAAAAACTTTACCCTATTTTTTTTTGGACATGAAATGGAACTACATGTGGGACGTGGTGGTCGAGAGGTAGCGCTCTCGACTGTCATACTGATGGTCACGAGTTCGAATCCACACGAAGATGAGGATTTGTTCTCGGGGCCTGAGGAGTCCCCGAGTCACCCAGCTCCGAATGGGTACCTAACTAGACAATAGTTAGGCGGCTGGGGTAATGCGTGGAACCCCTATAGCCGTGGCCAGTGACCGCTGCATCACTTGCCAACAGATCATCTCTCATGGTCTGTGGACGCAATTATCTTCTGCATAGAAGGAGCGTCTGTATATCTAAGATAAGATACATGTGTATAACGTATTTCAGAGAAGTGTTGACCTCCTGTTGTTTACTTGCATGGAAGATGACTGGGAAAAGTTGATTAAACTGATCACGTTTTACACCCGAGACGAGAATTACCTCAGCAGGGTATGTTCTTTTACTATTGAAATGGAGCCATAATAGAACCATATAGCCATTTTAGTCTATTAAATGTAACATTTGAAACCAATAATTTTATAAACATGATGCTTACATTTGTAATGTTACCCATTTATTTTGAAAAGTTTTTCATCAAGAAAATGTCAATGAAAATATTTTTTAACTGAGAGATACCTTGACTTTGCACCTGTGGGTTCAGTGGGAGGTAACTCTTTATGAAGGTTATTTGTATTATTTACCTTGAAAAGACGGGGGTCACACTATTTTTGACAATTTTTAACCCCCCTCCCCCTGTAAAAAAATCTCAGANCCCCCCCCCCCGATCGTGACGTACTTTATGGAGGGCTCCTAAGTCAATAGTCCCCAGATTGTTTGAGTAGTAACAATTTATCTTGAAAACAGTTGCTGCTTGAATTTTAATACTTCTTAGGGTACAATAAAAATATTTGAGAAGCACTGCATAATGTACAAAGGCAGTAGATTCCTGTTTCAGTAAACTTTTAAAAAGTTCCAATCAAGTGCCCGTCTCTAGTCTAGAGCAGGGATCTCCAAATTTTTCTGCCGGAGGGCCGCATCAAACTGTCAAACAGCAGTTTGGGAGCCGACTAATAATTCCAACTACTAAGTTTTGTGGTAAACTACAGGTAAAAATAGTATTTTTTTTTTAAGCAAATGGTCTCCAGGGGCCGGATGTTAGGGGTCCCGCGGGTCGCATCTGGCCCGCGGGCCGCAGTTTGGAGACCCCTGGTCTAGAGTATAGAATATCGTCTCTAGTCTAGAGTATAGAATCTCGTCTTTAGTTTAGAGTATAGAATATCGTCTCTAGTCTAGAGTATAGAATATCGTCTCTAGTCTAGAGCATAGAATCTCGTCTCTAGTCTAGAGTATAGAATCTCGTCTCTAGTTTAGAGTATAAAATATCGTCTCTAGTCTAGAGTATAGAATCTCGTCTCTAGTCTAGAGCAAAGGTCTCCAAACTATGGCCTGCGGGCCAGATGCGGCCCATGAGACCCACTGATCCGGCCCCTGGAGACTTTTGATCTCCAAATAAAGTACTGTTTTTAAATGTAGTTTACCACAAAACTTAGTAGTTGGCGGTTAGTAGTCGGCCCCAGACTGCTGTTTGACAGTTAATTTGGCCCTCTGGCAGAAAAGTTTGGAGACTAGAGTGTAGAATCTCATCTGTAGTGTAGAGTATAGAATCTCGTGCAAGCTAATGATTGCATAGAGATTGCAGCCTAATATGGTTTGAATTTTTAAAAACTAAAATGTGTAATTAATTTAAATGTTACCATCAGGATGTCCAGTCTGCATATCACTAGCATAATATGAAAAAGTACAAAATACAGACAACAAAATATAACCAGGGGAACGCATTCTAAACACTTCAAGTTTGTTGTGATTTGTTTTTAATTTTTCCTCCGATGTTAGCCATGGAAAAACTTCAATAATATGACAATTTTGTTCACCAGATGTCCATATCAGAGAGACTTACCGTCATGATGAGCGCCCCTTACCTGGTCAAGCTGGTCAGACAAGTTCTGCCCCACCCACCCCAGCAGCGTCATGTCTCCAGACTCTTGTGTCTCTGTCAGTTCACTGAGGAATGCATATCTAGGTCAGCTGGTCAGCCGTGCCACGGGTCATTCTTTGAACAATTTATTTTGTATAAATGTGTTTTTATGATGTTGTTTCTGTGTAATTAATGATGAAACTTATTTTGCTATAAATCATATGCATACAGAGTCATATAAATTTATGCAGTAGGAAGTTTTAAAAAACAAATGATGGAGTTAAAACCCCTCTTAGTAGTGAGTTGAAAGGCGTGTAAGAAAGAAAATACATTTCTACACAAATTCATTCATTAATTGATTGCTCTAACATTTTTCAAAGGCTAGAAGCAAAATTTGGGGGAAATGTTCAACTTCATTTTATAATCTAACATGGGTTCATGTGTTTTGGTATAATGAAATTTTATGAATAGAAGTTGAAGTGTTGAAGAAGCCAGTCTTTTGTGAGATTCATCACACTAATTATTGTTATTTGATGAAATATAATTATTTCTATATAAAAGATACTAATGTTTTCGTTGTAAAATAAACTGTTAAAAAATAATCTATAGCTGTCTTCTTCTTCACAGATTTGCCCATGGACTAGACAGGGAAGATGTTCCTGGCCTGGCTGAGTTGTTCACGCGCCACTTGCCAGGCAAGGTCTCAGGAAGTGCAGTCAGGCGTGTCCAGGAAGAACTGTTTCATGCCAACCATGGACTTGTTCCGTGATCCAGATGACCAGTCTGAATCCCCATTTCAGTCTGGATCCATCAAATAATGGGTAACCAGACCTCTGTGTGTGAGATCTTCAAATATCAAAGACAATGACCCGTCAAGCAAACTGAGGTCACCTTAAACAGAATCAGAGTTGGTTGGACTGCAGAAAGACTGGATAACATTCATGCCTGCTCTATGACTCAAGACATGGTTGGTTAATTTTCAACACCAGATTTGTTATTGTCAACACAACATTTAATGTCCACCCTCTCTAAAAAAGGTTTGCATTTACAAGATAAATGCTGTCAGTAATTAACTGTGTTGTGCTATGTGGCAAGCACAGGTATGAACATATCAGTGATTATTTCTATGTAAGGAACTTAAGAGAAGATTTATCATTGAAACTTCTAGAAATGTAGGTGATAAATGATTGGAGGCTGTACTTTGTATTAACACTGGCTGCAGACAGAGCTAATCTAATTTTTTTAAAATTTATTGAAACATTGTTGGAGGATCAATTCAGGTTGAGCACTTCACCCATCATGAACAGTTTTGCTGGCCAAATTGTCTCCTACAAAATGATAAATTCATAGCACAATGATATTGAAATAAAGAAATAATGAAAGAAATACCACCAACTGGTGCTGAGCCCTGAGTATTTCATCTTGAGGGCCACTTGAATGTGCCTGGAGACCTTGTTATGATTGGGGATCAGGGAAACGATGCTCCAGATGAAACTGGTGTTTGATGAAGACAAGAATGATTTTATGACACAAAAACCCAAAGACACTTAAAATATTAATGTTTCCCATTGGGTTCATACCTTACCTCAATTTAACTGGAGCTGAGTGGATTTTAAGGACTTAAGTTCTTTGATGTGTTAGAAGAGATGACATCCAAGGAAGGTAAATCATGTCTACAGATCTTTATTAAAAATACAGATAACTGTGATCTCCCAGATAAAGATACTTTCTTTACACATTTCAAGTAGGAATCATTATGCTATCCTTAAATAACTCATTACAGTTAAATGATGAACCTCATGATCAAGGGGAAGTAATGTGTGTTATCATTAAATACTTTTTGTTGATGTTTTATCCAACTGGATTTTTTGTGATGCACTTTCTTGCATGCCTATCGTGAGATTTCGGTCACAAAATCCTAATTTTTTTCAATATCATATCAATTGTTAAAAATGTTATTGATGTCAAAAAGTTCTAGATATTCAGTGCTTTTATAACAACTTTTTTTTTTCATGAAAGCCGCATTTTAAAAAACTTTGTGATACTTTTAATATACACTGTTTTCAATCAATTTTTCATCAAAACAGAAATAAATAACAGTCAGGTTGACATATGTTTTATTTAAGACAGATAAATATTCATAAAGGTCGTTGTGCATGATTTTAAACATTCATTTTTCAAATTTTAAAACCTAAAATTTATTTCAATTGATCTTCTATAAAAAAAATGCATAATTAATTTTCTCAAAGATAATGAATATATTATAAATGATTTTCTGAGAAAAGAGAAAGTGTTAATATGCTTTTTTCCCTCGGAAATCGAATGATGATTTTTTCATAAAAGTTCACCTCCATCAGCCAACAATAAAAATAATGTGAAATTCTTTTTAAACTTTTTAAAAATTTGTATGACATTATGAAAGGTAAAGTCATTTACAATTTTAAAACAATAGGCACACATCTGCAAAATTTCTTCCACTCTTTATGAAATATTTTGTTGTTTATCTTATGATGAAGGATCAGGATCATTCGTTTAAAAATGTTAGTTTTAAAATTAACTTTCCTGCATCTCATGTCAAATCATGACACTTTTTATGTGGTAACAAAAATCTTTATTTACTTTTGTTATTAATGATAATTTTTATTATAATTACAAAATTTTTGTTATGATAATGTTTTTGTTTTTTTTTAAATTAATTTTCATGATATTATAATATCATTGCAACAAAGCCTTTTTTTTCATCATGTTGTGAAATTTTTATTCTTTTTATTATATTTATCTGTATAAATACAACATTAAATAGCACAATTTACCTGTATAAATACAACATTAAATAGCACAATGCAAAAATTACCACACAAATCCATTTGCTGAAAAATATATATGAAGCATCACATTACTATATATCATCAGAATTTTACATTAACATATGTTTTTAAGTCAAATGACATATTATAATGTTAAGATTTTTTATTAAAGGTCACAGACAGCACCTTTTTTTATGAAGTCTTTTTTTTTCTCGTTGCATTTTAAAATTTGTTCGTTTTGCTCTTCTGTTTAGATTAGTTGAACAAAATGAGAAAGAGCTCAGTTCAGGGTCTGTCTCATGTTTATGTGGAAGGCTTTATATCAGTTGTGTCATCATAACTTCTGGTAATTGATGATGGACAGTAGAAAAAATGTGGTGGTTATTTAGGATGGAGTGCCAAGATGGTTTTGTGAGGGTTTAAAAAAAGGTAAAGAAAAAATTGGCATTTTTTAAAACTAAAATTTGTGCATTTGACAGTAGCAAATTTTGAAAAATTGGAGAGTTTAGAAAATAAATTGCAGTGTCCTTCACTTACAAGTACAAAACTAATTGCCAAGTTTTTGAATGCTCCAGCGAACAAATTCTGTGAAGAAAATAGTTTCTTAAATTCTGTTTTCATTTGAATCCTTTGAATTATATAGTGCTTATCTTTATTAATAAACAGATTTATTTTTATTTATTTTCTACGTTTGATTGCTCTCAACATGTCTTTTGTAGCAATTCGTTTCTATTTTTTTTTCACATTTAACAATATAATTTTCACTCTAAATGCAACCATTCAATAAATAAATAAATATGAAAATCTAAAGAAATACCTATTTAAAATACAATCGATAAAACTATTGGAATGCATTTTTTGTAATTCTATGTTAAGTCATTCCTAATTGTTATGGTTGTAGTTTGATTAACTTCTTTGCTTGTGTGAGTGAGATTTTCAAATATTTATTTATAGAATATTTAATGAGAGAAACTTGTTACGAGTGCATGTGCCTAAAAAAATTTGGATGAAAATAAACTATGATGCCCTCTTGCCCGCTGTATTCAGCTTGATTCACACATGGTCTGTCAGGGGCAGCTTTTCATTATTACTAATTCTTCTCAACCAGAAACAAGAACAATTTTTCTGTATTCCTCAGCTTCAAAATGGAATTGCGTTTGATCTGATTTCAATCTGATTGTAATTAATTTCAATCATAAGATTTGTTTATGTCTTTTGGGAATATTAGGAATACATATACTTTTTTTTTTTCATGCGCTTGGTGTTTATTTTTTTGGTCACAAAGACTATATGTCTTTTCCACAGTATTATATGACCTTGACATTCAATAATTATATTTTTCTTTAAATTGTGTCTTTTCAATATTTTTCATGTTTTTACAAAATGACTCCAAATGGAGGCAAATAATAATAAACTTTGTCTTTTTTTTTCTCCAAATAACAAAAATAGTGTAAATGTTTATTCCAAACCTTATTTACAGCACTTTTTAGGGGTGTGGAACATTGGACTCTTTAGCTTCACCTTGTATGACTTAAAGATGGTAAGTCATTAAAATATAAATGCTATTTTAATTCAAAATATTGTTCAACTGTTTTGACTATGATTTAAATGTGAGTTTCTTTAAATTTATTTATTTATTTATTTTTCATTTGCCTAATTTTAAATCTCCCCTAATGTTGTTAAAAAATTTTTAAGAGTCCATGCACTTTTCAATGAAGTTTTTACAATTTTATTAAATGATGAGTATTTGTCTCTACACAATTTCACCAAGTTCATAATAACTTCATAACACTAAATAAAATAAATTTTTCTTTTCTTTTTTTCCCACAATATTTTTGTTTTCCTTCTTCAGAACTAAAATACATCAGAAACAATAATTTGCACTTAACAAAAAAACAAAAAAAAAAGTTAAATTCATATAGAATGAAATAAATAAATGAAATTGTTTATTTGATTTTTTAAAGAAAAAAACTAAAATAACAAAAAATAAGGCTATTATATTTCTATATGCCCTGTATTTTTATTTTTATCATAATAATACATCTGCCTTATTGGGTGTATATTTATAAAATATTTTTCTATTGAATAAGGAGACATGATTTTTCTATCAGTAGAAAACAATAATTTTTATTAGTATACAATTGATTAGAGATTTAAAATTACAACTTTTAATCTTGCACAATTTTGCACTGAGTCAATAAAATTACCATTATTAATCATACCAAATCATTTCTTAAGAATGATTCAAAAAATTTAAAATTTCTTAAGTCCTTAAATACTTATTTTTTAAATATATTTTTAAATTCCTATTATAAAATATTTACAGTATTAATTTATACATGGTCAGTTATATTGCGATTTTGTGACTCATATTGCAAAACTAAAAAGTTTTGGCTAAGGGACAACGAATGAACTCTTTAATTAAGGGGAAGTCCATTTAAATTTGAAATTTTGAAACTTTTATTTTCATTAGTCATTATTATTTTACAGTTCTTAAGTCTCAAAACATGCATTGGTTTAAAGAACTATATAATTTTTTAATTATTTTGTGTTTTTAAAAAACTATTAGAATTTTTCGTATCATAAATGTTGTTCCTTATTAAATTATTTATATTCAATATTCACTTTGATTTTCAATGTTCATTTTAAAAAAATATAAATATTTTTACAATTCTTCCTTAGTTATGTTTTTTTTTTTAATTATCTGTCAATAGTTTGTCTGTCATTTGGACTCTGATAAAAATAATAAGTTTCAGTAACAACAAAGTATATTAACCAGGGCTGCTGAAATTAAAGATTAAAGTATCAATTAGTTGTTACAAATTTTAATCCATTGAAATTAATTTTATGGATTTAAATTTGATTAAAATTTAAGTAAATATTTCTATTTTGTTTTCCCTAAGTTATAAATTAATATTTTTTATTTGCTACTTGCATACATTTCCTCTTATTATTATTCATTTATTTAAATGTTCATATGTAAACAAAGAGGTTTTTCTTGCTTATTTCTTGCATAGCAGAACGTTACAACATTTGGGAGCTATGGAATTACGGCCACTTAACCGGTTTTACGAAATAATGAAAAGTGACTTAACGGGATCTATATATGCGTTATACAAATATAATTAATCAAAATCAATCGATTAAATATTTTTACCTATTAATCGAAAACATATTTTTTAATCAGTATCATTCCTAATAAAAATTAATTTATTTAATTTGATATATTAAAATTTGTTTAAAATTTAAGAAAATATTTCTATTTTAAAAAATTCAATTTACAATGATAAATAATGACAACACAGTTGAGCGAACATTTTATTTTAAAGATAACTGTTGATAGCAATTAAAATAGACGAATCAGATGCAATACACTGTGCACAGGCTGACGTGGTATCAAGAATAAACTTCAATTCAAGAAACAGAGGCTCCTCATGTGGTGGAAACTTAATCATCGTTTTCATGTTTTACACAATTTTTTTGTCCAAGAAAGGACAGAAAAATATAGTTGTAATCGTCCCATTTGCAAACATTAATACTAAACCTATAGAATATGTCAATATTTTGGCAATAAGCATATAAAATGAAACGTAAAATAAAATGAATTATATTTCGCTCCCACGTCAATACAGGGGAAATAGTTCGCCGGTCCCTGGTGCAATGAAAAGAATTTCAGCCTGTGCACCATACTAAAAAATTTCTCAACGTTTTTTTCCGTGTTCTCAGACTTTAGTTCCATTTTGCCTGGAATAACAACACCCCTCCCGAGGATGAATTGTTCCCATTACATAAACAAAGAAAATCCACCTGGACTCGACCGCCTGGTCAATCCAAGGCTCTGGACCTGTACATCAAGAGCACCGAGAATGAAATTAAAAACCTTCTGTTACCCCGATTCCGTCATTCAAGCCTGTCCAAAGTTGAGTTGAAGGCATCTCTATTGCGCAGCCGGAAAGATATTGTCATCAAACCGGCAGACAAAGGTGGAGCCGTCGTTGTGTGGTATACGGATTTGTATATCAAAGAAGCCCAGAGACAACTGGAGGATACCCAGTTCTAGAACTACGGATCCCATCTTAAAACATAACACCACTGTCAAGAAAACCATTCACGAGTTGATTACTGAATGCGCTCTCCCCAAATCAGCATCTAGGATGCACATCTTTGACAGTGACCTGGGTAAGCCATCTTTTTATCTGCTGCCAAAAATTCACAAGGATGGCAACCCTGGTAGACCCTTTGTCTCTGCTTGTTCGTGTCCAACTGAACACATTACTGAATTCCTTGATGGTGTCTTCCAACCCATAGTGGCATCACTCCCTACATACATTAAAGATACCAACCATGCCTTAATGACATTCGAGTCACTCACCATTAATCCGGACAAAAACATTATCTATTCCTCCTTGATGTATCTTCTCTTTATACATACATTCCCCCCACAACGATGGCCTTCTGGCTGTGCAATATTTTTTGGACAGACAACCTCACCCCACTATACCTAAACACGCCTTACTCGGCTGGCGGAATTGGTTCTAACCCTCAACTCGTTTGAGTTTGATGGCCAGTTCTTTGACCAAATCAGTGGGGTCGCTATGGGGACAAAAATGGGACCAAGCTATGCTTGTTTGTTTATGGGCCACTTTGAACACAGAGTGCAACAGGAATACACTGGTCGCCTCCCTGAATTCTACAAGAGGTACAACGAGGACGGTATCGGCGTGACTCATATGGAGAGAAGTGAACTGGACACATTTATTAAATTGTTGACTCTTTCCACCCATCCATTAAGTTCACTTATCACATTTCTGAACTCTCTGTCATTTTCCTGGACATCACTCTAACTATCCAGAAAAACTGCCTCCTAACTTCGGCCTACTTCAAACCCACAGACAGCCACTGTTATCTTCTCTACCCTTCTTCCCATCCCAACACTTGTAAGGACTCCATTCCCTTTTCTCAACTTCTTCGACTTCTTAGACTGCGTCTATCTCAAGAGGACTTTTGGGAAAAGGCGTGGAGTTTTTTTGTTTTTTTTAGACATAGGTCATATCCTGAATCCACACTTCAATATGCGCTTCAGCGAGTTAAAAGCTTCACTCGTGCCGACGCCTTTTTACCACGCACCCGCGATACCAATGAGAGGAGCAAGCTGGTTCTTACATACCATCCACACAACATAAAAGCCAAAGAAATATTCCTGAAGAATCGAGCTATCCTCCTTGCGGACCCTGAGACGAACAACATAGTCTCCGCCCCACCCCACATTGTATTTAGGAGGGACAGAAACCTGCGTGATCTTTTGGTTCGCACTCGCCTCCCCACTTCACCCAACATCTGGGAAACCGTAAGGGGATATTTAAGATTAAGGATGGCTTTACTTGCGCTAGCCGCAATGTTGTCTACACCATTGTGTGCAAGCGCTGCCCTTTGAAATAAATAAGGGGGGGGGTCATTTTCGAGCCGCATGGCTGAACAGATTCGGGCGATTACACACAACAAACAGTGTCCCGTCTCCCGACACTTCGATGGACACTACCATATGGGTGTCAAGGACCTGGCAGCCACAGCCCTTGTCTCGTACACAAACACACTCGATAGGGTCAGTCTTGAAAATAGATTAATACAAAATCACGGGACACTCGCCCCACATTGGTTGAATAAGGTGTTCGCTTTGAACACCTAAGCGTTTTGCCTAACCCACTCTCTTCTTTCCTATATAGGCTCGCTCTGCTCTCTCTCTCTCTCTAAGCTTTACTTTCTTCGATTCTTTGGATTTCACCGCAGCTAAGTTAATATTTTTTATTTTATTGTTCGTCTTATTTGTGAATTGTATGTCCGTTGAAACATGCTCTTTGCCGAAATGTTCGCTGTTTTGTTACGTCCTGTCAGACTAACCCTTACCTTGTTTACGTCTTTTCCATTTAATTTTTTATAAGCCTGATTGCAGTCTCACTCCTCATTTTGTTAAAAGATTTTGAGAAGCATTGCCGTAACGGAGCGTCGGATTTATTATAAGCGCTTTGATGTCAACATCAAACGACGCGGTGTAAAAATGTCTTAGTTCTCTTGTGGGTTCTCAAACTTAAGGATTATAATTAGATTTAATTTTCATTTCTCGATCACTTTCGCTGAACGACGTCTGATGGCCTACGAAGCGGCACTTTTAGAAGCACTGATGGTTTTTTTTTTTTTTTTTTTTTTTTTTTTTTGTTTGTTGTTGTTGGTGGTGGTGGTGTTTTTTTTTTTTTTAATTTCAAAATAAATAGTAGTATACCGGGGCCGCTATCCAGATACAGATTAATTTGTCAAAATGTTGATGTTTACATTGGAAAGTAGTCAAATAATGTTATAATGTTAATTTTATTTTAAATCACTTCGTTTTACAAGTAAAGAAATGATTAGCAAAATCTAAATTATCTATTTTAATTTAATTTCGTTATAAATTTAGTTGTATGAGCTACATGTGTAATGAGTTATAATAATTTGAAATACCTTGACTTCAGTTGTTAGATCTAAATCAAGTGTTATTTACTTTAAGTAAATTAAGATAAATATTATATATCAATAAATGCACAATGTCTTCATTGAGACTTTCTAATTATCTTGAATGCGACATGTCTGAAGTGGATAACGTTGTTTCGGGGAATCTTCATGGCTGACCCAGTATACTCCATGGTTACCATATTTACCTAGGTTAAAATGTGCTTTTTGCATTTTCTGTGTCTTATTTCCGCATCCAGTTCAAAGAGGAATTCAAGAACCCGTCATTACTACCTCTTGTATAAAGTAAAAAGATTTTAATGAATGTCCAACAAACCATATCAGCTCAGCTTAGTATCGCGTGTCACAACAAGATGCTGAACACTTCGTTTCAACCATTAGAGATGCCAAATAATTTTTTTTTTAACTGTATTTTATTATTTTAACAACTTTTTTTTTTAGAAACAGATGATTTGGTTTTTCGTGGGAAAGATAGCACACAAAAAAATGTCGAACAACTTTATGCGTATCGAATTGTGTGAGGAGGCAGTAGTTTTTAAAAAAATCATGTTAAGCCTGGTCCCTTTTGGAACTCAGGACGTGTTAGCGCATTTTCGTATTATGTATCAGTACTTATGTTAGATATCAGCATTATGTAGTTATCAGTAATTGTGTTTAGATTTTAGACATATTTTTATGAATTTTCTTGTGTAATGAATATACCTGAAAAAAAATTATTTAAAAGTCATTTCTTGACATTTTAAAATTTTTTATTTTCTCTTTAATCTAACTACAAGTGGTTTGTGGTCACTGAAATAGGACTCATAAATGAAACATTCTAAATTGTAATCAGCTAATCGCCCAAATACTCCGTCAATTGTTGTTTGATAGATCGTAGTTGCCAATCTTGGTGAAAGTAGTTGAAAGTTGAAGCTTGTTTCGAAAAAGTTTTCAATTTCTGCCCCTGGGCCGCTAAGATCTTGATTGAAGTCACCACAAATGATGACGTAAAACTCTCTAAACTTTTACACATATTCTAATGACGTCAACAACAAAAAAACTAATACTTTTGATAATACAAAGACTTCCGGCAATGGCGGCCGTTGCCTGCGCCAGTGTTATCTCTCGATTCGCAATGTTTTTGGTAGTTTTAACGGGGTTTTTTAACGGATCGAGTAATTGAGTGTTGATGCACAAATGACAGGTCAGGACATACAAAAAACATATATACATAATGGGTCTAGGACTTATGGATGCTGAGATCTAGGGTGATGACAGACGGACGGACAAAACGGGTGCAATAGCGCATTCGACTTCTCGAAAATGCGCTAAAAAAAAGTTATGCAGCTGCTAAAAATGCACGCTTTATATTACACCGGACGCAGAATGATTCCGTCAACTTGTCAGAACAATCTCTGTGAGAAGACATTGTAAAAGCTGACAACAGTGCTTATTATCGATCGTAGCCGATGACAGAGCAGATATATCAGGAACAGATCAGTTATCATTGGGGATCCGGTTTGTAAATATGATTCGTGAGGAATTCCTTGAATTTTATCCGCTGAAATATATGGACGCTGCAACGATATCTGATTGAATTATTCAACATTGCAAAACATTTGGTCTCCTCCTTAATAATCTGCTGGGTCAAGGTTATGATGGATGCTTTACAGTGGCCGGAAGAGGAAATGACGTTCGGGCAAAAATCCAAAGTATTTACCATATTAAAGTCTGCCTTTATTCACTGTGCTTCGCATAGACTGAATCTCGTAGTGAATTATCTTAATAATGTTGCAATGATACTATTGGTACTATCGAAGCCATTATTACATTTTTTCGTGAAAGCCCAAAAAGTTGCTCATCTGTACCAAATATTCCTCTTCTGTGTGAGACAAGATGGACACGCAAGTATAAAAGTTTTCTGATTTAGTCAAATGAATTCGAAGATATTTATTGTCAACTGGAAAAATTTTCATATCATGCAGGTGGAAATTCACGACAGGCTGCACATCACTTATATTGTTCATCAAAGTCCTGAACGTTTTATATTTTGTCTCACTATTATTTTACAGTACTCTGCCACACTGGAACCCGTTACTTAGGCTTTTCAAACTGTTCAAGTTCATCTTCCAGAAGTCCAACTGCAAGTTCAAAACCGTCTCAGTGTAATAAAACTCCAAAGAGGTGATTCCGATAACTATTTCAGGAATATTATTGAGAAAACAGTACAACTTTGAAAGAAGTTGGATATTGATCTGATTTTCACTCTAGCCCTCGATGTCACAGGAGTCTGTCGCGCGGTATATATTATATTGAACAAAATCAATACCTTCAGTTACGTCTCATGTGTAAGGGCTTTATAGTCAAAAACTTTGTGGAGATAGGTTTTCTCCAGGGCTGCGGAAATTACCGATTAATTTCTCGATTAATCGGTAAAAAATTTTATCGATTAAAATTATTTTAATCGATAAATAGTCATTACATTGTAAAAGTTTTTTTTAAAAAACATTTTTGATTTATTAATAAATAATTAATAATTAATAATAGTTTGTTTTTTACGTACAAACTACTCCATTTAAAAAACAGAATCTAAAAGCGTAAACTTTAAAATAACCTGTTTTATAAGGACAATGATATAAAACACTGTTTTTAATTAATTAACAATAACACAATTTAAATTCATTGACATTTTTTTAAAAAAATTACTTTTATTTAAAAATATATCTGCTAACAATATTATATTTTTAAAATTAAATTACATTAAATACTTGAGTTATGGGCATTTTTAAAAAAATGCATTTTAAGAGGGCACAAAACGTGAAGGAAAACAACATAATGGAAAAAGGGATTATGAGGTCTAAGGAAAAAAATCTTAACTTTTGAACCACTTGGGATAAAATGATGATTTTTTATGTTTTTGTTAATCATCAAACAATTCCTATACAGCTGTATTACTTTTATAGTTTTATAATTAATTTGAAGTTTTCATCCAAGTGCCTAAACTTTAATGCGTTATTTAAATTACTAACTATGTTTTAAAAATAACTCAATTAAAAAAATTCAACTGCCTGTTTTTATTACTTACCTTGAAATTTTCAGTATAATGACGTCATACATCTTTATTTTTAGCTTTCAGAAAATTATCGATTAATTAATCGGTAATTTTTCAAAAGTTAACGATTAAATTTAATTTAATCGATAACACCTCTAGTTTTCTCCTCATTTATTTATTTCATTCTTTACGATGTCATTCATTATGTTCGCGTAGTGTTAATTTATGATGTCTATTCTATGGGGTATATTTTATATTATATCTTGAGACGTAAAGCGCGATGCTTAGGTCCAATCAACCAAAGAAAAAAGATGAACTAAAAAAAAAATTTTTAAAAATAAATAAATAAAAAATTAAAATTAAAAAAAAAGCTGCAAGATTCATTACTTGATAATAATGAAAATTGATATGAGTTACATCATTAGTCAAATTATGTGACCATGAAGCACTAGAAAATAGACGTGGTAAGAGAAAAGTAGGAATAATATAGATAAGGCAAGCAATTCTTAATTAGAAAGTAAACACAAAAATAACATAGAGATAGACTTACAGATAATAACACTTGATGATGCAACACTGAGATTGACTTACGGAAAAAACACTTTAAAAAAAATTCCATATACAAGAATTCCCGTCCCCAATTCGGGCGTGGATGGGTTGCCTGAAGAAACCAGGAAAGCCAACACTTATGACTAAATCATCATTTAAAACTCTAATAAGAATGCAGGACTAAAAAAAACCATAGATAAACGTAGGATGCAAAAGTCTTCTTATGTATAGAAGGAGAGTCTGTAACAGATAAGATAAGATAAGATAAGATAAGATAAGAAAACACAACGATAATATAATGCAACACTTAGATAGGCTACCGGATAAAAACACTTTATTTATTCCGTATACAAGAAAAAAAACACAAATTCTCGTTCTTCCTGTCTGTAATTCGGGCGTGAAATGGATTGCCTGATTAGACCAGGAAAATCAAGACACTAACAACATTTAGAAATATCATAGTATACATAAAAATATGGATAAGCGTAGGACGCATTAATCTTTTTTATGGATAAGACAAAGCTGTCAAAGATTTAATGTACCTTTTTAATAGTATTAAAGTTTCTAATTAAAAACAAGAAGACGATGGGTTTTTTTTCTACACAGCATAGAGACTCTTTCAGTAATTTAATACTCTCCAATTTATTTTTAACCCAAAAGTAGAAGTAGATATGTTTTATTGACATATATTTTTGGTGCCTTTCAGACTATTAAACTTTTGAAAACCCATGAAAGACTCTCAAGGCTATTGTCCTAGCTCAGGGGTCTCCAAACTTATCTGCCGGAGGGCCATATTAAATATCAAACAGCAGCTTGGGGCCGACTACACACAGCTTTGTTGTAAACTATACGTATAAATCGTATCTTTCTTTTTAGATTAAAAGGTCTCCAGGGGCCGGATGAGAAGGCATCGTGGGCCGCATCTGGCCCGCGGGCCGTAGTTTGAAGACCCCTGTCCTAGCGTATACGGTGTACTTCTACGGTCACGCGCTTATAGTTTTTCTCAGGTTAGTTTTATATTGATGCTTGGTGTTGACTCGCATTCCTTTATTGGGCATGGCAAAACGTAAGACAGTGCCGCGTTGTGAACATACATTTCAGTTTGCGTGTTTATTTCCTCTCCCGAATCACCAATTCTTAGACAATTTAAATACAGGGGTCACTTTGAGTATCCTATAAAATCCTTGCCCGTGGTATTGTGGACAAGCAACTCTATCATTGGACGCTGGTATATCACTCTTGCCGAATAATCCAATTAGGAGCATGGATATGGTACTTTTGCATTTGATTTTTTAAAATTCAAAATTAAAATTATTAAAATCATTCCTATCCAGGACTATAAAATGAGTGCTAAATAAATAATTTAAATTTTAATAAAACAAAAAAAGCAAGATAAATTCGACGGCAACACAACTGGCCTTAAACAATAATTGATGTTTTCCTCAAATTAACTGTAATATATTTAACTGGATATGAAGAAGGATTTCCCGTAAATTTTTTGGAATGTAAAGCAAATGTCTATATAATTTTTTTTAAAAACGTAATAAATTAAATGGTACATAAAAAACAAAAATATATTACAATAATTTGCCTATAAGTGAAATTAAACAAAATCGTCAATATATTTAAATGGATTTTGACCATTTTTTAAAATAGAAATGGAATTTTTCCAATGTAATGTTAATTGAAAATGGTCTAGAAAATAAATATATATTTTTTTATTTTTTTAAAAGAATATTTCGCTTTAAAAAAAAACTTTACAAAAAAATGAAATCCTTTATATTAACTTGTGGTGTCTGAGCCGGTGACCGACCGACCGTGCGAGCGTGCCGAAAAAACTTTGGATCGATTTTTAACCCCCTTTCTCGTAAGCTAGAGAGCTGAAATTTTGCAGGCAGACTCATGCCAATAAAAATGATGTATCAAAATTTCAAATCGATCAAATGGACAGTATTTGAATGGTTGAATTTTTAAAATATTTTTAATTATCTCTTTATGTCATGTTAATTTTTTTAGATAGTGTTGTTCAACAAACTTTCATGCCGCGCAATACGGTGCGCATTATATTAAACACGGTTTACGAAACATTACTAGAATTTTGTATTTTCGGACTGTTTTGCCCTGCGTGTTATAATGAGCATCCATATAGATATAGTTATGTCTCGTATATAAAGGATTTATAGCGGAAAAAATGGTTTCTTACGGGTTTTTTAAAATTTATTTTTGAATCTTTTTAAATATTCACTCTCAGAAATGTAACACTTAATATCTTCTTTAAGATTAAGAATATTAAATAACTAAGTGCATGTATAATACATAGTATTTATATATATCTATATATATATATATATATATATACACTTAATATCTTCTTTAAGATTAAGAATATTAAATAACTAAGTGCATGTATAATACATAGTATTTATATCTATCTATATATATATA
>MUZC01000138.1:241630-254534 GCA_002072015.1 Radix auricularia
GAGATAGATAGATAGATAGATAGATAGATAGATAGATAGATAGATAGATAGATAGATAGATAGATAGATAGATAGATAAGTTTTCGTCCGCACATCATAAGTTTTTTTAAAAATATGTCTTACAACATAACTTATGTTTGTTCTATGTCATATGTACTTCATCAGCTTGTGCACTAATAGTGTATCCAAAAGTCTTTTTTATCATCTTGTCCATAGCAACATTTGAAACTTCCCATGGGTATCTTGACACGGAAAATATAAAGTTCTAATCTACCTAAAGTAGTTGCAGTGTTTATTTCAGTTGAAGCACAATCTTTTAAAAACTCAGTATTAAAGGATGTCACAAATTCGACATCGATATTCGTTGTTGCAGCATTAATTTACGTTTAACCTGTGTAGTTTGCTATAGATCTGAGTTTTAAGCTTATTGCTAAATATGTTTCAAAACATTTCTTTATCAGTTTTTAAAACAATATTTTTAATAAATTCTTTTAAAAGCTGTGAAATATGCTACAACTTCTTTTTTTTATAAATAAATCAACAATTTGCCTTTTAAAACCTTATGTGACATATAGGGATTGTTACCGCCTAAAAGGGAATAATATTTGTCCTATTGTACCGGGCAGGTTAATTTTATTCTCATTTTTTTCTCCTATCATTGTAATGAACTCATTTTGAATTGAAAGTGACATGTATGTAATGGATAAGTTTTTCCATATATTTATTTTCGCGTGTTTTTCTTGAAGTACTGGATGCAATCACATGCAGGCTTAAATCATCAGTTATAAATTAGTGTCTGTATTTGCATTGGGATTAGCCCTCTCTGTGGACACGAAAAGTCACATTTTGTTTTTAGGCCAGGATTTTAATAATGCTAAACATTTTAAGTACAGCTAGTTGTTTTTTGTTTTTTTTTAAATTCTTTGCCCCAATGTACTGTTGTTCAAAACGAAACTCTTCTTAGAAAGAAGTATAATTTATAATTCATTCCAAAAAAAAAACATTAAAAAAAATTGTGAGCACTAGATTCATGAAAGGCTAATTTGAGGCTTAATTTCTGCCAGTTGATAAATCCATTAGATTAGCAAAATTTTTAATGCTCTGTTTTGTTTATGCAACTTTACAATGGACAACAAAAGCTATCTAAATATATTTTAAAAGAAAAATAAACAATCCAAGAAAGTAAAATCTAATTTTTCCGTTAGTAAATGTACGATAAAAACATTTTGTCCCACTTTGTCCGACTGTCCTTTCTATGTTAAGTTTCGCATATGCTTAAGTGAAGTTAATTATCATATGTTGAAGACTTTCCCAATCTTGGTCTACTAATAGTTAACGCAAGTTTTCGTTTAAGTCTTTCGCGTCATTAACATAGTACGTCGTCAAAGTTCATATACGTTGCTGACATTTGTTATGGTAATTTAGACTTTGATCGGGTACAGTAATTTTTCACTCCTCCGACAGGAGCGGCTGGCAAACTTGAAGAAGCATTAACAGCTACAATGACATCAGTGTCGCGCTCTCGCATCACTTCTGCCTCTTGGGTTTTCAGCTCGTTTGCACAAGTAACATGAAAATTCATTTTCGATATGGACCTGACCTTTCAGTAATAGAAATTTTCCCGCAGAACAGATCTATCACATGTTAAATTTTGAATTAATGAAGGGTATTTTGCCGCCCCTAATAAAATGCCGCCCGGGGCTGGTACCCCCTTTGATCCTAGCCTCACTATATCGCTGAGCTTCACCTACTTCATACTTGTTCGAAATTCACGTTTAATTGTCGATTTTCTCTTCACCCTATGTCATTTTGTGTTCTCTCAGCAGGAAGCATGCATTTAGTAGCGCTGTGTTGTTGAGTAGGGCACCTTCTGATCCGCAGGTAAGGAGGTGGATGACGTGTCGTCCAGACTGATCGCACGCAGGTAAAGGTGCAGCACGCGCTTGTTACAGACATAGGACATGAAGATGAAAACTCCCTGGAGACCATTCAAGATTATCGAAATGACCCTCAGCGGATTGTTATTGATGGCTTCAGCGACGATGCCGAAGATCCAGAAAGCGCACGTCATTGTGGACAGCTTGGTGTAGATAAACATGTTCTGTCGGTCGTTTTTCTTGAAACTGGCGTGCTTCTGTATCTTCCGCACACTGCTTATCTGAAAGATGGTTACGAAGAAGAACGACACGTTGCAAACCAGGACGAGACCAAGGGGGAGCACTACCGTCAGGGAGACCAGGAAATCCGAATCCAGGTAGCAGGTCTGCTTTCCGTAGCCGATTCTCTCCCCGTCGGAAGTGAGATATACTGTAACTATGACGACGGCGATCAACATGGCTGGGGTCAGCGAGCAGAGTGCGACCTTGAGGAGGATGTGGAGTCTGCTAGATCTTGACGTGTTGATGACGTTTCGGGTTTTGGCGGTGAATATCCGAAACATGTGGTAGCAGCACGTAAAACTCCAGGCAAACATACACAGCCAGAGGAAGTGAGTGCAGATGCCCAGAGCCGTGCACAACAAGCTGGGTCCGGTCACGTGAGAGACGGCAATCAGGGATCCTTGCGCCAATAACAGGCTCGTGCACAGGAATATGTTATTCAGGCCGGCGACGCTTCGGAGGACAGGGAACGAAAAGTAGGTCATCAGAGTGAACAAGAGAGACAGCATCGAGACAGCTAGACACAGGTGCGTCAAAATGTAGAGACCGGTTAATAAGTCTTTGTCGGATTTGTGCGCTGACTGCGTCAATTTCTCGCTTTCCTTTTTTTTAAGATTCAGAATGTCCAGACAGACATTTAACGTGCCGTTATCATCTACAGACATCATGCTGATTTCGCCCGGGGTGTTGAAGTTGAAAGTGGTGACGTTAAGGTTGATGGTCACGTTAGCCGTTGGAGGAACCACTGTGCGGTTGGTGAAAAGCGTGTACTCGCTGGTGTTGAACGAGACGTAGAAACAGCTCAAGGTGTGCGACACTTGCAGGAAGCTACGCACGTCGTTCCAGTTGAATACCGAGCGGGAGTCGTTGTAGCCTTGAACAGACAGATTCTGCAACTTGAGCCCGACGTTTTTCCAGCCCTCGCTTTCAACGGATGGGTCATAATTTTTAAGAAATGAGATGGGCCTTACGGTCAGCGAGGCATTTTCCGCGGTGTATATGGGTTGTTCTTTAAAAAACTCTCGGATGATGTCGGCCTCGAGCTTATCTCGCGTGATGCTTCGTTTACCTGTAAAATACACCTGTGCCCACATGACGAAGGGATCCGTCGGGATAATGCTAGGATCTTGTTTGCTGTCCTTCTCGGTTTGCTTTAGTATGGAGATGTTTGAAGAATTCAATCGATCTCTTGTTATTACTGTTAAAGTAAGGTGATATTCAAAAGCAAAAGAATTCATCCGGTTTTTTAATATGTCTCTAAATTTGTAAAACACCAAAGTTGCAAGGTCGTTGAGGTCACTTCCGTTTTCGGGAATCGAACTCGCGTCAGAGGGGACATAAAAAAGTGAGATCGTGTACCCCAGGCCTTTGATTTCGGGGAATAGGGTGGTGCAGTTTCCTCCAGTGTACAGTTTTCCAAGAGCGCAATGCAGGACCAAGCAGCGGCCGTCTGGACTCGCCCATTGCAAACTCGAGCAGTTGCTGTATTTAAACTGAGGTCCCTGCGGCTGACTTTCAGAAGATCCTCCTTGAAAACTCAGCAGAAGCGAGAAGGGCAGTACTTCAGAATTTCCCGGGCTCTTATTTCCAGTATCCGGCTCACATGAAGTGCTATATTCGGGGTACGTCTCCGCGTTGCAGATGGCGCAAAATATATTTTTGTAGAACTTTCCGCCGCCCTGCCTGGTATTGAACACCCGGTTTGTGGTCGCTGTCAGCTGACTGCACGCCGTCTCTACGTCTTCATCGTACGTCAGCCAGCTACCGGTGACGTTACACTCACTTATGACGACCTCACCGAACCAGTTTCCCTGGCATGTGTAACGGGTGACACCTGCGGGGGGCACGTGGATGATCTTAGAAGACGAGCCGGGCCTGAGGCTGAGCGCGATGAACTCGTCCATGCTGCTGGCCTGGTACATGTCCTGGGAGTTGCTGAAGTATACGGACACGTCCCAATAGATGAACTGAAAAATAAGGAAGGCATCAGGGGTGGGAAGGGTTAGAAGTTGACCAATAATGGGACTTGGCGAAATGTGATAGTAATACACAAACAAACATTTTCACGAATTTCAAGTTAAAAACTTAATGTGACTGCATGTTACTTGCTAGAGCAACCACAACACATACAGAAAATTGAAAAAGGAGGGGGGGGGGGATTAACAACTAATTTTTCTTCATATTAAGTAGCCTAGCGACTGGTAGGTATGTAAAGGGGTGGGGGAGCACATTGATCATGTTTCATGGTTAGGTGACATAAAAAAGTTGCCCATTAAAACTTACATTTGTGACATTGTTGCACACAGCACAGTAGTAATTAAAATAGGTCACATGGGAAATCAAGTCCGTGACTCTGGCCAAGGTCTGCAGCGTCTGTTTGCTTTGAATCGTGTCTTTCTCACACCGGCTCCTGACTGTCTTGTTTGTGTAAGTATCCGGGCACGATCTGACATACAGGAAGCCGTTCGAGTCAATGATGGCTGAATCACAGACGACATTGTTCTTCGGAAGAACTTCTGTAGCTGCCTCTGAAGTAAAATCATCTTCTGTAGTGACGCTGTAGTCGAAAACGCTTGCCACCGTTGTTGTTTGTGTGGCTTGGTTGGGGGCAGCTTCAGCGGAAACTGTCTCATTTTCGTAAAATGTCGCGTTTTCTAAGAGAAAAGTCGTGGCAATGGTGCTGTGAGTGGTTGTCGGTGCGGTCTGTTCAGTGTTCCGAGCATCCGGGCAGCAGATCCCATAGATTTGACACGCGGGTCTGTCACAGATACAAGGAAAACAGTGAATCTCCGAACATCTGGACTTTGTATTAGGGTCAGGAACACCATCGGAACACCGCAGTGAGCAGAAGCTGTTCTGGTAGTCCAAAGATGACGTAGACTCTTTGATCCACTGAAAGAATTTCCGCGGGTTACTGACTGGAGTTGTGGGAAGAGGTTTTGTTGTTGTCGTGGTGGTTAAAAGTGTCGTCGTTTCTGTTGTCGTCGGGTTTTCGGTCGTATCAACAGGGTTCGACGTTGCATTATGGCAATTATCGAGATATGTGTCATTTGTACAGAAAACTGTTTCAAAAAAGTCAAAAGTAATTGAATCGGCTGCTGGCGTCAGTTCCACCAACACGTTAGCAACAGTAACAACGTCGTCATCGTACTCCACCTGAAAAGATTGTGTGCCTCTTTCTGAAACAATGCCATTAGCAGACGTCGGACAACTGCTGACCAGACACCAGAATATTAACCAAAATATCCCGATCATCACAAAGAGAATTGATCTTCCAGAGAATTGGTTGAATTTTGATCCCTATTCATCAGCGAAATTTGTGTCCGCGGTCTGTGGATGTGATAAAATCAACATTAAGTTTCTAATGCGCCAGAACACATCTGGTTACAAAATCAACAACGAATTGAGCAATCATTTCTTCTACATGTTTCTATTGTCTATAAATAACAAACTTAAGTCAATCAGTAGAGCACCTTTGCTTTTTTTATTTGTTTGTTGTTGTTTTTTTTTTTTTTGAGTTCTTTTAAAATTCTTCTTTGTTTGTTTCCATTACAAAATCTTTAATTAAATCCAATACTAAATCTTATTCCAAGTGGAAATGTATTAGCTGTCTAACACATGCACACACACAAAACATGTCTCAGGCACAGCTTATTTATAAATTACATGTAATATTCAGCTTACATGTTTTATCATCTACATTATATTTATAGATTACTTTAAATCCACCGATAAACAAACTAATGAACAATTTTTAATATCTCCGCAGTCTCATAATTCTGTTCACATTTGTGCTACGATTCCAACCAATCATCCGAACACGTTCAAACTTCAAAAACTTCGCACTTTCCGACGCGAGCCACAAACAGATTTGTCGAGCACTAAAAATGTCCATCTGCAACTCGCTATGTAAATACATCCATCAGGCGACTTTATCGAGTGGGAGAACTTGATTCGTGCTTTGCTTGCCAACAGTTTAGACTGTAATTATGATAGCCACGTGAGCTTGAAACAAAATGAAAACTACGTCAACTGCAAGAACACAATGTTGCCTGAAAATAAGAAAAAGAGTGGAGCTGAAATTAAAATGTATTTTTCTCATCTAGAATCAGGACGGTGAATTCCCCTGATTACCAATCAACTGATCACGCGTGACTAGTGAACTTGTTAGCGTTGACCAATCATCAGCTTTCCCTGGCTTGTTTTGGCTTCTTGTTTTTTTTTATCTCAAGCGTGAAGTGTCAAATTAAAAACCGTTTGGGTAGTTCGGGAGAATCCAATAATTCATTACTCTCATTATCTTCTTAAATGTCTGGAATAATTTATCATCATGATGCCGGAGGGCTTACCTCGCTTGACCGATCACTAATAGGGAATCGTCGTTTTAGCAGCCAGTGTTGCTTGCATACATAATCTAGGCTCCGAAATGTTGGCACCAACGACGAGTCAGCGTAGACAAATCGAAGGCCTTTGATGTCGCGGAAAGCGCTGATAAATGAGTTAACTTATATTTATTGGGGTCGCTAAGGTTGCACTGTCCTATCCTTTTTTTATTGTTCAAGATATCCATGTTGCCTTGCTATACAGGCGTATTTTATTTAAAATTTAAAAAGAATTAATCAACCCTTCAAAACAAAGTTTTTGACTATAAATCACATATATATGATAAATACACAAAAGCATTGATGATGTTCAATTTAATACGCACCGCCCGACAGACTAGCATAAACATACACAGATCCGGTAAATACATAGAGATAATGTAAAAATTCATTGATTTAATTACGGTACATTCGATAGATCTGAAATTTTGATATAACGCATTGTTATGTGACAAATGACTCTGTGCAAAATTTCAGCTTCATGTAATCACGGGAAGTGGGGGTCAATTTTAAAGTCCTTATATTAACTTCACCGCCTAGCCGTTCTCTCTTTCTGTCGTGGAACCGCGGAAAATTAAAAGTTAAAAAAAATGACACGCTTTCCGTGATCCTATCGAGCTGAAATTTCGCACAGACTCTTGTCACCTAACAATGCATTGTATCAAACTTTCAGATCGATCGAATGTACCTTAATTAAATTAATGAATTATTAATTTATCTCCATTTATCATGCTATAGTTGACCTCCACGGGTCACTGGAGATGACTCCAGCAATTGGTGAACACATCCTTGTGTTTTACAGTAAGGGGAATCCAGTCACATTCAGTCTGTAAATGTTTATGCCAGTGCAGGGGTCGGAAAACCATGGCTCGCGAGCCAAATGCGGCTTTATTGATGGCTGCATCTTGCTCTCAGACAAATGTTCGATTATTTTTTAAAAAAACGTTTATTCAGACTTTTTTATATGCATATTGATTGCGTATTAAAATAAACAACAAAACAATGTTATTTTAAAGAATTCAGAGAAATAATTGTTGTACTGTTAGTGGTGAAATAACACAAATTGCACACATTTTCTCATTTACTTGAATTTTTAGTATTAAACATAATTTATGGCTCACATAGAATTATTTTTCAAAATATGTGGTGTTTATGGCTCTCTCGGACAAAATATGTGGTGTTTATGGCTCTCTCGGACAAAATATGTGGTGTTTATGGCTCTCTCAGACAAAATATGTGGTGTTTATGGCTCTCTCAGACAAAATATGTGGTGTTTATGGCTCTCTCATACAAAAAGCTGAAGACCCCTGAGCTAGTTCGTCCTGCGGTACGTATTATATTGAACAGAACTCAATATTTTTTTTATTTATTCCTCATATATAAGGGACTTAAAGTCAACAACTTTGTTTTTACGGGTTGTTTATTTATTTTTTTTTCCGTGGGCGGGGCCACGACGGACAAGACGGTGAAGATAATATAAGGGATTTAAAAATATAACTACAATTAACTTTCCATGCATTGATTTTTTTTAAATAACAAGTAAAGATCGATCAAAACTAAATATAATAAGATGAAATTACATTTGTTACTGAGATTAGTTGCACATCTCAGATCGTTATTTAACTGAAGCAGCATTTGATTGTGATAAATAAAAACAATGACAAATTAATATAAAACAAATATGCCTATTTATTTATTTATTTATTTTTTTAATGTAACAGAAACAAATCTAATCTAATTATCCTTGTATGATTCCTCTTCTAAACTTCAGAGAACAAAATGTAACATACGAAAGCAAGTGCAAAAGAATATAGGTAATATGTTTGTGAATTTGACTATTTACAGCTGACTAACAATTTCTAGAATCAACCTCTTCTTTTTTAAAGTTACTCTCCGCCCATGTTCACACTTGAGTCTCCTGCATTAGTTGCGGGGCGACAAAGGCGTAGCTATAATATCTTTCGCCCTGAGCCAAATTATAAAACTGTGATCCTCTCCTTCATTTTTTGGGGCCTTGTTCAATTATAATAATGTAATGTCATAAGCCTCATTTTATAGCCCCTGCACTAGGCTAAAGGGGACATATGTTCCCTCTGCCACACTATTTCGCTACGCCTCTGTCGGCGTAAAAACTTAAAAGAATAGAACGGGTTTGAGCAGGCACAGAAGAAAGAAAGTTTTTTCTTGTAAAAATAACGTATTAAAATTTTCGAACACAGGGTGACATATGCCATTATATGAAAGCTGCTATTTACCCCGAAAGGCTAACGTTCTTACTTTCTTACTTAGTCAGTAGTCAGTAGTCACAAGATGTTTTGTACTTTTCCTCAATATTTTTTTTTTAATGTGTGGTAATGATTAAGAGCTCAAATAACGCGGTTCAAGAATAAATGTAGCTGTAAACTGTAAAGGTAGGCCTACTTGTTTTGAAGTTTCCAGTCGCCATATTGTTTTAATTTTCTTAATTAGTGTGTGCTATTTCCTGCTACACTGTGACGATATTTATGCCTGAACTTTGATGTTCGGATCCATTATGTAAATGGCGAGACACAGCTAAAGATGAGAACGACAATGAATAACTAATTGATTCCAACGTGAATGACAGTCACTTCCGATGATGCTCAAACATCGCTCATTGAATCGATATCTAACAATGAGTTCAAAGAAAACATAGTTGGTCAAAGTTGATTGATGACATGATCTCGACCATATCGCCTGTTTGTTCTGGATACACAAAAGAAAGGCGCCACAAGTTTACATGTCCGGTCGACTGGCCTCAGGTCAACCATTTAAACAAATTTCTCTTCCACCTCCTAACCACCAATCGGTGTACCATCTGAGTTTAAAAATCGCAGGATCCTTATAAAATTAATGCATCTACGTGACCAGATGTATTAGTTATATCACAAACAAACCTATAAAAAATGTATCCGAATTCTGACAAGGTCGTTCAAAAACACTCTAACTTATCTTTATGTCCCCAAACTTTTTTTCCATAAATTTATAGATCTGCCCTATAAATCTGTTCATATACCGAATGATACTACTTATCAGCCAAAAACTGATTCAGAATTATCTTTTTTTTTTAAATTTAAAAAACGCACCCATCATTGATTCCATTTATCTTTATACACCAACAAACTCAATTAAGCCATCACCAACTCATCGGTAACTACTACCAAATTATCCGCATAATAATTATGTTCTTCATTTCCAACAGCGTGTCCCACAACCGGCAACCGCCATGAATATCAATCATAGCTATCGTGTTAAAATCGACTTTAATAGGAAATCGATTCCCCCCCCCCCCCCCCAAGCGATCGATGTTGTTGTTTTACAATTTCAACAACTGTTTCTCCGGCGGATTGTTTCTTTTATTACGTGTGAGTCGGTGTTGTAGTGCACCCATCTTTCACCCTGGCAGTCTCATAGTGGAATTAAAGTTTTAGTTAGATTTAGGTCTTGTTTTAAGGCGTGTTTCTTCCAAAGTATATTATGTTTTTGCTAAGTTTTTTTTTACTTTTTGTTATTGGTTTTTTGTTGTTTGTTTTGTTTTGTTTTGTTTTTGTTTTTTTTGTGTTTTTTTCAATTGTTTTTGCAATTTAAAAAAAAAAACTAATTTGACTTTAATGGCTAAGTTCCATGTTCGATGAATTAAAATTTACTTCTCGTGGGCCCAAATCGGTTATCTGGAGAAACGATTATCATTAACTGAACGGAAGTAACAGACAAAAGGCGGGACGGGAGGTTGTTTCTGCCGTTATGACACGGTCGGGAAATATTTGCCATTTAAATTTTAAACCGCCACACTAAAAATTACTCCCATATCAGATGTCACTTGAGAGGGGGTTTGTGGGTCTTCTATGTTTAAATATGGTGGATTCAAAATAAGAATTTTTTTTAATTTAAGGATGCAAAACAAGTTTTATTGTCCCACTCGGGTTTCAGCACGTAGCAGCGCACGGACTTCATCAATTATTGTCATTTCTACGTTTAAAAACATCATCAATAATTGATCAATATATATTTCTATTCCATTAATGTTTAAACAAAATAAATTAAAACAATTAAATGACTGCTCCTCGTTTAGTATGATGTTGCCATCTTTTTAATAATAATAATAATAATAAAATGATAATTTATATAGCGCTGTATCCCAGCAAGGAGCCAGGCTCACAGCACTTTACATGGAAATAACAATAATACATACATTAAAAAAAGAAACATTCATATCATACTAACTACATTAATGACAATACGTTATACTCAATACATCAGCTACGTTAATCATTTAAAGAAATGTTGTTTTATTAATTTTGAAAATAAATTTTAAAAAGATGTGTCTTAAGTGCAGTCTTGAATGACTTAGCAGTTGAAATACTACGGATGTGTAATGGAAGAGAATTCCATTGTTTGGCTGCACAAAAAGAGAATGACCTTTCGCCAAATGTTTTAGTTTTTGTCTTATTAACACAGAGAATGCGTATATCTGCAGAAGAGCGTAGCTGACGACTTGGTGAGTAGACTGACAAAAGTTCAGTAAGATATGAAGGGCATGAGTCAGAAAAGAAGTTGTGACACAGAACGGCCAGTTTGTAATCAATTCCGGCTTGTATGGGTAGCCAATGAAGTGAGTAAAGTAGCGGAGTAACATGGTCACGTTTTTTTTTGCCTTTAGAACTAATCTGGCAGCTGAATTTTGAACTCTCTGTAGTTTTTCAATGCATTGTTTTGGCGCACCTGACAGAAGAGAATTGCAGTAATCAATACGAGCTAGAACAAGAGCACAGACTAGAGTTTTTGTTGCACTATCTGTTAAGTAATGACGGATTGAATTGATCTGACGAATGGCAGTATAGGCAGAGCGACAGATGTGATTGATGAACTTGTTGGTAGACATGTTGTCAGAAATAATGTAGCCAAGATTCCTAGTCGATGTTGTGAACAGTAAATCAGAACTAGCCACCGGAATAGAATTAATTAGGAGCAATGATTCAATTGTAATTTTTAAAACACAAACTATTTTATTGAATAAATAAAATATATTTACCAATAATTGAATAGCATTTTAAACTTTTATTTATTTATTTTTTTTTTTTGTGATCGGAGGGAGGGGCAGAGGCTTTGCGATGTATTATTGACTCTGCGTTTTAGGGGAGAGTGGATGAATTTTTCCAAAATTAGTCATGATATTAAATTAGTCATGATATTAAATTTAAAACAGCGAAATTAAACACTTGAACTCACAGATTTGTCGGAATATTTTAAGCCTTGCTTCATCTTTCAAAAAGTGTGAAAGGAGTAAAATTTGAGATATCGCTTTTATTTTGTTGATTTTATAGAAGCAGTATGAACAATGAGACCAGCAAGAATTTTTTTTAACGGAAATAAAAGTAAAAGCTTCAACTGCAGTATGAGTTTCACATCAAACATATTTACGAGAACAAATTCAGAAAAGACCTGACAATATATTAAATTGACAAGATTACCTCCGTTAGTTAAATCACTAAAACTAGAATCACTAAAGGGGTAGAAGAACTAATAATAGAATAGTAATGATTTAAAAGGCATTGGGGGCCGCGGTGGTCGAGTGGCAAGCGCGCTCGACTATCGTTCCGATGGTCACGAGCTCGAATCCATGGGAAGCCAAGGACCCGCTCCGGGCCCAGGGCATCCCAGAGCCCCAACCAGCTCCAAATGGGTGAAAAATGGCGGGGGAATGCGTGGAACCCTTAGCCGTGGCATGTGAACGCTGCATCACTGACCAAAGGCTATGGAAGCAAATCCAGAAAATACAGCAGGCTGAAGTCGGAGACCACGGGCCAATTGTCGCAAAACTCGTGGCACGCAAAACTCAATATTAAATATTGAGAACAAAGAAGAAGAAGAAAAGGCATTAAATCCTAACTTGGAAATGCAACACAACAAAAATATAATACTCAGATAGACATAGGAATTTAAAAAAGAATTAAGCAAGAACAAACACATAAAAATTATAATTCTTTCCGTCTGGCATTTGGCCGTGAAATGTGTTGCCTTTATAAACCGGGAAAACCAATAGAATAAGATTAAACCTCTAATGAAAATGTGAGACTAGACATAAACATGCATAAGAGGAAAACTAAATAATTTTTTGTTTAGACGGAGCGCCGATAACCATAATGTGTAATGAAGGAGCCAAGGCAGCTTGGTCTAGGCTGTTAAAGGTACACAATTTTTTTAAAAATTAACAATGGAATATTTTATTCTTTAATTCGAAATTTACTCTTTTTTCTTTTAAGTTCTCCAAACTCTTTAAGTAATATAGATCTATATGTTTTTTTTTTAATAAAAAAAAAAAAAAAAAAAAAAAAAAAAAATTTT
>MUZC01000138.1:254838-282275 GCA_002072015.1 Radix auricularia
CCCCCCACCCCCAAACATTATTCTTTTGGCCTGGATTCCGTCTCCGTAACTTCTGGAAAGCCCTGCAAGTAGCCGGAAGCTGAGACCGAATGTTTTTCAACAGGTTTCTTTACAAAATTCAAGCTTTGAATTTTCATATATAATTGTGTACTCTTGGCATGCCAATACTGACTATAAGTAAAACAAACTGCAATAGCTACTTTTGTGATCCTTTTTTTTTTTTTAAATTTATAACTTTTTCTTTTGTACGGTCTGCCGAAGTGGGCCTTGTTGAGCCTGCGAGCACTTTTGATTTGGTCTCTATTTTTAGAAACCTAAAGATATCTATTTTTACACTTTTTATATTTCATCAATAACGTCACTGCGCGCCTCGCTTTGATTTGTAGCATGACGTCACGCTATTTTTAAAATACCAAAATAGATTTGGTCACCAACGCTTCATGTCTGAAACATTTCGCCAGAGAATACATTATCATTGATTCCATGAGTTTTCAGGTCAAGTCAATAGAGATAGGAGGAAATAATCGTCATTAGATGATTTCAATATTCAATTAGGTCTCTCATTAAGGGCTAGTTTTATTCTTGACTTGCTTGGCCTAAATATTTTTTTCCAAACTTAAAGTACCAAGGTCCCCATAAAGAACATGACAAAGGGTCATTTTGTTGATTTGGTCAGCGTGGTCATTTATGCTGTTTAATATGTCCTTACAAATTTTAACCTAAGAGCTTTGAGTTACTGACCACTACGGCATTCATGGATTGTGGTCAAGATATATGATTTAAATTTCCAGAAACAATTATTTTTTTTTATAAATTCAAAGAAAAGGTTCAGATAAATTACTCAATTTTTTTTTACTAATACATTCTTTAATTAATATAAATCTTACTGCACGAAATTTTAAATGTATTAAGTAAAAAAATTTTCCTGACTTCATCGTCGTTCAAGTGATTTATATATTATGGTCACAATGAAATGGTGACTCGGTAAACAACTGACTGAGACTCACTGCCCAGAAGCTTCTGCTCAATAGAATAACGACAATAAAGTAAAAATAATAATAATAATAATAATAATAATTAGATTGACTGAACTTTTTAAAATGCCATTACATTACCGGTTTTTTTATTTTAAACTGTTAAAATGATTTTTTTTTTTTAATTAACAATAAATAGAAAGTTATACCAAAATGATTTTTCGCTTGCCAACTAAAAAGGTCACTGGAAATGCTGTTTTTATCTCTCTGTGCGTTTTTGACTGAGCCTAAAGTAAAAGAACTAATCAAATGATCAGACCTGAAACGTTATTGTAACTGTTATGGGTTGCCATAATTACCTCATTTCGCCTCTTGCTACCGCCTTCGTGGTGTTGATTCATCGGATAAACAAAGGATTCATGCTGCGCATGCGCCGTGCTCGATGTCAGCAGTAGTATGTTGCTTTTTTTTTTTCTCCTTTAATTTGTAAATTTCTTGATTTAACTTTATACGATCGTCCGAACCGAAGGGACTAGAACCTAACTGAGAAAATAGGAGAGGAGGGGAGGGAGGATAGCTATCTAATCGCTTCCAATAATCTCTATACATGGTCATAAACATAAATCAATAAATCCCAATACAATATGCAAACGTCCGCCACCCACAGCAATTATTATTACAGTAACGGATGTAGGCTTTCCTACTGTGGCACTGGGCACATATATATCCAGTATCCGACTTCGTTGAAAGCGTCCTCAGTACTGAAATATTATTTATGCATGTACATGTATTTATCTCAGATGAGATTGATGTATACGTGTGTTTATCTCAAATTGAAGGATGAGTCATTGGCGTCGCTAGAGGGTGCGTTGAACGCGGGTGACACCATCAGGGGGGTGACACCAGACTGTAAAATTCTTTATGTTCCCGATGTTTAGCACTGGAAAACTCGGAGGAGCTCTATGGGTTTAATCGAGAGGGGGTGACGCCATGAGCTACCGCCCCGGGTGACACCAACCCTAGCGACGCCTCTGGGATGAGTGATTAATACACATTTGTTTATCTCAAATTGAAGGATAAGTGTTTAATACACATGTGTTAAACTCGGATCATGAAGGCTAATAATTTATTGCGATGTTATACTATTGCAAAAATGTATTTATTTTTTTAAATTCTTATGTTGTTTTTAATTTTTTTTTAAATTAAAATTAATTTGTATATAGCATGTATATATTTCCATCGTAAAAAAATGACTAAGTGTCAAGTGATAAATCAAGCAATATTCCACAGATTTTAAAGTGATGACAACAAAGAAGTGAGCGTATAATAAACCACTCTGGGGGGGGGGGGGGTCTGTAAAAATTATATTGCTGCGTACATTTAATTAAATATGTGACCAGCCCATGTGTTGTCACAATCTGTAATTCATAAAATGCTACTTTTTTTTTTGTTGAAGCGAGGCAGAACCGAAAAGTGAGGAGGGCTCATGAAGGTCATGTCAAAAAGCACATGTCGGAATGGGTGTTTGCTTAGCAACAACGGTGCCTGGATTTTATTTTATGTCGTTCGTTTTGACTTCAGTCCCGTTATGATGGGGTCAAACACAATAATTACGTCATCAGCATGGCGCCCAATTTCCGTCCTCGTCCTCACAGCATCTTCACAATGCGCTGCATCAATAGTTTAATTCTAACATGAGAGCGATGTGTTGGGACAACCCCGTGATCACTCACCGGAACGGCCCCCTGGCCTTAGAGCTCGTAGTCAATGACGTGACATAGAACTGTCGCCTGGCCTTGGAGCTCGTAGTCAATGACATGACATTGAACTGTCGCCTGGCCTTGGAGCTCTTAGTCAATGACATGACATAGAACTGTCGCCTGGCCTTAGATCTCGTAGTCAATGACGTGACATTGAACTGTCGCCTGGCCTAAGAGCTCGTAGTCAATGACGTGACATTGAACTGTCGCCTGGCCTTGGAGCTCGTAGTCAATGACATGACATTGAACTGTCGCCTGGCCTTGGAGCTCGTAGTCAATGACATGACATTGAACTGTCGCCTGGCCTTGGAGCTCTTAGTCAATGACATGACATTGAACTGTCGCCTGGCCTTGGAGCTCGTACTCAATGACATGACATTGAACGGCCCCCTGGCCTTGGAGCTCGTAGTCAATGACATGACATTGAACTGTCGCCTGGCCTTAGATCTCGTAGTCAATGACATGACATTCAACGGCCCCCTGGCCTTAAAGCTCTTAGTCAATGACATGACATTGAAAGGCCCCCTGGCCTTGGAGCTCTTAGTCAATGACATGACATTGAACTGTCGCCTGGCCTTGGAGCAATTACTCAATCACGTGACATAGAACTGTCACCTGGCCTTGGAGCTATTATTCAATGACGTGACATTGAACTGTCGCCTGGCCTTGGAGCTCTTAGTCAATGACATGACATTGAACTGTCGCCTGGCCTTGGAGCAATTACTCAATCACGTGACATAGAACTGTCGCCTGGCCTTGGAGCTCTTAGTCAATGACATGACATTGAACTGTCGCCTGGCCTTGGAACAATTACTCAATCACGTGACATAGAACTGTCGCCTGGCCTTGGAGCTATTATTCAATGACGTGACATTGAACTGTCGCCTGGCCTTGGAGCTCTTAGTCAATGACATGACATTGAACTGTCGCCTGGCCTTGGAGCTCGTAGTCAATTTCATGACATTGAACTGTCGCCTGGCCTTGGAGCTCGTAGTCAATGACATGACATTGAACTGTCGCCTGGCCTTGGAGCTCGTAGTCAATTTCATGACATTGAACTGTCGCCTGGCCTTGGAGCTCGTAGTCAATTTCATGACATTGAACTGTCGCCTGGCTTTGGAGCTCGTAGTCATTGACATGACATTGAACTGTCGCCTGGCCTTGGAGCTCGTAGTCAATGACATGACATAGAACTGTCGCCTGGCCTTGGAGCTATTACTCAATGACGTGACATAGAACTGTTGCCTGGCCTTGGAGCTATTAGTCAATGACGTGACATAGAACTGTCGCCTGGCCTTGGAGCTATTAGTCAATGACGTGACATAGAACTGTCGCCTGGCCTTGAAGCTATTAGCCAATGACGTGACACTAAACTGGGTGGATTACACCATGAGCTACAACATTGGGTGACACCAACACTTGTGATACCTCTAAAGTACTTTTTAATATATATATAAGAAAAGCTACGGGGAGTGGGGGAGGTGGAAGGTGTTCATTGATTGAAGAAAAATATTTTGCAACACCCCACCCCAACACTCAAATTTCTTTTAAAAATAAGTCCAAGAATTTAATTCCAGTAACTGTAACGAGCTCAAGGGAACTCAAGAGTCGTCTGTTTCAATTCGTGTGGGCGTCGGTAACGCGGGGTTAATGTACGTCCACTTTGAAAGAGTGCATTCAGAGGTGGCGCTTATCGATGGGATTACGCGTTTCTGCCGAGTCACCCGTTCCCGTTTAATGATGACTTAGCACTGCTACGGCTAATGGCTGCCACTTCATTCACTTTGCTATCTTAGGCCACGTCACTCCCGAGTGATTTTCCTGCTCTCGTGAGACTGTTTGAAAAGGTATTTATTGGTCAAACGGCTTATCATTGAATCATCGAAAGTGTTGTTTGTATGTTTCTTTTAGGGCGTAAAAATCACAATAATCCAAGCAAGGGTGCGAAGTCAGTCAGTGTACATCTAATGCAAGATTTTTTTATCCCCTTTCTTTAAAATTTGTTACTCAAATGCAATCACAAAGAAATCCATTAATTAAACCAGTTCGTGTGACGTAACAAACGAATGCATAAAAAAAATCAACTCCGTGCTAACAAATCCACGATATTGATATATCAAGTACGAGGTCACAGAAGTGTCACTAGGGTTTGGGGGGGGGGGGCACAGGGTGACACCATAACAATAAATGACACAAAATTCGCCACATTAAAATAACAAAGTTCTATGTGAACTTTTGGTCGTACAGAGATATTCGCGTTTGAAAAGTTGATGATGTTGGCCTATATAGAGTTAGAAACTTGTCATTCTGTACTTCCTTTAAAATTGTCTCAAAATACAGCGTTCAGATTTTTTTAGTCTGATAGATTAATATCATGGACTTTAACCCAGTGGCTATAACTCAATTTGTGTCACAAATTTGACTTGGAACCTTGTAATTCGAAGGGTGTGAATTGTAAAATTGTGTATGCTCCCGTTCCATGGCACTGGCAGGCTCGAAGGAGGTCTATGTAGTAAGTTGGTGTTGGTGGGGGGGAGACACCAAGAGCTACCACACTGGGTGACACCATGAGCTACCGCACTGGGTGACACCATGAGCTACCGCACTGGGTGACACCAACACTAGTGACGCCTCTACAAGGTCTGCCTTTTTTCGACGGTCACGGTCGGTAGCACTGTCGCTCTTCACAAACCAAAGTTAACAGAATATAAATTAGAATAATCACTCCTGGCCTACTTGCTACTATCAGTGACACAGATTTCTTAATCGAAGTCGTTTTCAAGACTAAGAAGAGATATTTAATCAAATCGCACTCTTAACATTTAAACGACTTTTATTTTTATTTTTTAAAGTGTAATGAATATAGCTTTAATCATATCAATTGGTCTACGAAAGGTTTCTGTAAGAGGCGAGCTGTTGTGTTTACATTGTATGAGCTTGCGAGGACTTGACTGAGTATGAAACACGAGATTTGTGCTGTGAACTGTAACCGTGTGTGGTTGTGAACTGAGGGGATTCCTGGAGATAAATAAAGGGCTCGAGACGTAATAAGGATTCTTTAAAGACAGTTGTTAGCCAAGCCACAAAGAGTTAAAGTCGCGTTTCATTACTTGCAAGTTCTATTACAGTTTCAACACATGTAAACTGATTTCCATTGCCACGGTGGTGCCTCTTGACATGTTTTGAGGACCTCCATAAACCGCACTGAATAACTCAACAGCGCTGAGACACGGAGGTGGACTCAATTACGTAACTTTTTTTTTTTTCATGAATCTCACCAAAACGGTCGAGGTACCAATCCTCGATCATAGCCATGCAGAGCCATCGCGTCAACTTTGAATCCACCACATTCATTTCTCCCGCGGGGCTCCTACTGTGGTTGCCATTTACTTTGTGCTCGTATTTACTGTCTACCCCCCACCCTACCCCACCCCAACGTAAACTAGACAAAAAATGTGCAGAAATACATCAAATGATTTTTTTTTTAAGTTGTGTATGTCAAACAGTTTCATCCAAAGCTTCAAAATCAACGGCGTTCTTTGAGGCTCTCGAAAACTTCAATCAACTACATCAAGCTCAGCACTCAGACCATGTTAGTTGGAGATCATTGATGATTAACAAAGTCTAACCTGAGCCTTGGGTAAACGTCAAGAAGTTTTGATGTGCTTACGTTTAGAGAGAGTTTGATTTCCTCTGGCAACACTGACGCCACGCATACGAGAGCAGAGGCGTCATTAGGGTTGGTGTCACCCGGGGCGGTAGCTCATGGTGTCACCCAGGGCGGTAGCTCATGGTGTCACCCCCTCAAGACTTAACCCATAGAACTCCTATGAGTTTTCCAGTGCCAAATAACGGGAATATATAGAATTTTACATTCTGGTGTCACCCCCCTGATGGTGTCACCCGGGGCCGCCCGCCCCCACCGCACCCCCTAATGACACCACGCATACGAGAGAATTGTCCTTAATTAATGCGACTTTTACGTACCGAACAATATTTTATCGGGCTAAGATTTTAAGATTTACCACACCTCGTCACGGACTCTTCTACACCATGATGAGAGACAAATATTACGAGGAAATCCCCACGCTAGAGATCAGCAAGAGAAGCCGTTATATCCACTACCCCCCATTCCCCACCCATGTAACTTGATTACGTGAGAGGAGAGCAAGACTTAAGAATCTGCGAGGTATCGGCAAGGGGATCACATCGATCTCCTTAACCAAACTGATTCTGCGGCACGTACACCCCTTTCCCCTGTTAACCAAAATTATAATTTATTGTTGTTATACGCTGCCGCAACAGTTTCCGTTTGCTGATTTTGTCCGCCAGTGAATTCTGAGAATCCTTCTTAGACAATTGTTAATGAAAGACTGGATTCTGGCCAGGTTTACAGCCGTTGTTCTCCGTGTCTCAGCTCCATACAGCAGCACTGGTTTCACCATAGCGTTGAAAATCCTTACTTTTAACTTGCTGCCTAAGTTGTTGGCGACCCAAACATTCTTGAGTTGCTGGAAGGCTGCTCTTGCTTTTCCGATCCTTATTTTGATGTCGACATCTGTATGCTACCACCTTGTTTATCTACCATGCTTCCAAGGTAAACAAAACTCTCCACCTCCTCAAGGACGAAAAAGAAGCCCGTTGAGGAAGAGATTCTTCAAAAGTGGTGGAGGTGGATCGGTCATACACTAAGGAAACCTGCTTCTAATATAACAAGGCAAGCCCTGAAATGGAACCCACAGGGTAAACGGAAAAGAGGCCGTCCAAGAAACACTTGGCGTCGAGAATTGGAGGCAGCCATCAAGAGAATTGGCCATGAATGGGAGATCTTGGAGAAAATGGCCCAGGATAGAGATGCCTGGAGGTCTCTTGTAGGTGGCCTATGTCCTAGGAGGAAGTGCAGACGCCGACGATAATCGGTGGATGTCCCTCATGGACGAGAAGGCTCAACAACAACAATACGCTGCCGCACCGTGCATGAGATGGGAAGATTGGTTTTAATTTGTGCTTGCTGCGTAGACCCCACGGAGAGGCTCATATTATAGGAGACTTGAGTTGGTGGGTTTTATTTCTCGGGATGGTCGAGTTTGTTGATATCAACTGTCAGATCAGGTTTAACTCGCTTTCTCAGACACAACACGAATACAGAAAGTCATATTTTCTTTTCTTCTGTTTTGAAATCTACGGCCATTTGAAAATAAAACCGATCGATGTGTCCTAGATTTGAACCATCGTTTTATAAACGTTTACCATCTTATTCTTTTATGATATTTTGAAAAGCTAAGGATTTGACGAAAAAGAAAAATATCAAATACACTAGCGACAGATAACCTAAAAAGGGGGGAAAAAAAACATTACTGAAACGTTCGTTGCATCGTCGAAAACAGTTTGAGGCCATGCTTGGTGGACGACCATTAGAAAACTTTTGGTCGAATATCAAGCTGATTGGCGCATTTTGAAATTTTGTCTTTTTCACATCAGAAATTTGGTAGTCATTGATAATTAATCATCAGAGAGCTGCTGCAGTCGCAAGACCTGCGCTCATGAAATTGACACTAGTTATATCCCACAATGTGTGAACTTGACATCAACTTAATGTATGTCATAGGCAATACATGCACACTATAGTAACTCATTTCATACGAACGGCAAAATCATTATTTTTTTAGTGTTATAATGTGTCATCTATATATGTTTTTTTTTTCAAACGTCAAATATGGAATCATGAAATTTCGTTTAAATTAATTTTATTAAAAATAGTTAAGGGGCCGTCCATAAAGTACGTCACGCTATTTTTTACTCCCCTCCCCTTGTCACAAATTTTGGATCCACCCCCCCCCCCCAAAGTATGTCACACTTTAGAAATTTTTTATTGGTTTTTTTTAAATTAAGACTTACTTAAAATATTTAATAATTATTAATTTATTTAGAGAAATCCGGCCTGAGCCGGTGTCAGAATTGTTTAAATTTGACAGATTCCGGATTTGCCGGATCCATCATGTGTATATATAAATTAGGGCTCTACTGCTGAGCCGGATTTATGAAGGGAATGCTGCCGGATTCCGGATTTGCTGGAGCCGAAATCTGGTACACCCCTATTTAAAAGAACTATCAGTATCAGACTATTAAAATGACGTTATCTTATCTGTTACAGACGCTCCTTAGATACAGAAGATTATTGCGTCCTTCCTACGTTTATCTATTGTTTATGTTTAGTCCTGCATTCTTATTAGAGTTTTAAATGATGATAAAGTCTTGGCTTTCCTGGTTTCTTCAGGCAACCCATACCACGCCTGAATTCCAGACGGGAAGAAAGAAAACTTGTATGTTCCTGTTCTTGCAAACGGAATAATAAAGGCGTTTTTATCCTTATGTCTATCTGAGGGTTGTATTAAGTTATCTCTGTGTTGTATTTGTATTTCTAAATTAGAATTAATCGCATTATGTATAATTAATAATTTACTCTTAGTTCTTCTATCCTCTAGTGTTTCAAGGTGTAATGATTTAAACCAACGGGCTCACTCTTTTCAGTTTTGAATATTCCCCAGTAATGAATCTGGCAGCTCTTTTTTTGAATTTGTTCCAGTTTATCATTTTTTGGTGTATGGGTCCCATATTCTAGTATAGGTCCTACCAGGATGTCGTAGCATTTTAGTTTTATATCTTTATAACTTTTGTAAAAAAAAATCTTTTTATAAAACCTTAGGTTTTGATTGATTTTTTAAAATAACTTAATTGACATGGGGATTCCATGATAGTTTCTTATTTATTATGACTCCTAAGTAATTTGAATCTTTAGTTTGGATTAGTTCTTTTTCATGAATAAAGTATATTGAATTTAGTTGTTTCTTTTTCTTTGTTACTTTTAGCAATTGACACTTTTTCTGGGTGGAAAGACATACTCCAGTTGTTTCCCATTTTATTAATTCATCTAAGTCTTTTTGTAAAATAATAGTTATAATAATAGTAGAATAGTTGATTGTCAACAGTTGTCACAGTTATTCAATCTAGTAGCTCAATCGAGATCGAATTTGAAAACATAAATTGCAAAATTTGGACTTGACAATTATACAAAGCACATTAGTTATCTGCTACTGCTACCTTTTAAATTACAATGGGTGAGGTCAAGTTTTAATCTTCCGATTATGCAATCTATTGACACAGGGTAAGAAGTAGATTAATGAAACTTGGCCTCACCTACAGATTAAATAATAAAAAGGAAATATGTCACTTTGTCTAAAAAAAAGAATAGATTGACAAATTATGTGACCAACTCGTGTGCTATATTGAATTTGTTTATTATGGTCCTTTGGATTATGTTTAATTCAAAAATATTGACTTGACATCATCTTGCATGCTGAAGTGAAATGTTCGTCCATAGTTACGACTGACATCAATCTTTCACCATCATCGTTTCCTGGACAGATCAACTCGTACTCATCTAGCCCCCCAACAGCCTCTGTATGTGCATTTTCTCTTCTGGCAATAACGTAATCAAATTTGAGAGTTATGTATCACCAATAATTAAGGAAACATGAGAATCTGCATCTGCTATTTCTGAAGCTTTAAGTCCATCAGTTATTTGGTTGTTTGGGATTAGAGGAGGAAAGAATCTCGTTGTAAAACGTTGAAATATGAGCTTCATAGCTTACTTTGTCGCAACATTTTATGTCCTGATATTTCACAATTAGAGTGAAATATTGGCTGGTGCGAACATGATTGTCAAACCATTCCTGATCCTTCTATATCAGTCCTGCTGCATCCAATTCAGATTTATGAACAACACATTCAATGGTTCAGGAGATACGCATTCCATGCTATTTTGACATAAAACTAATTCTGTTTCCCAAAACTTTTTCAAACTTATTTTTAAAGCTATTTAAATTTTTCTTTAAAAAACATTCATAAATTAGAAAAATAAATGTGACATCACACATGGCCGGACCCCCCCCCCACCCCTGTCCTACTTTATTACACAATCCCCTTTTGGAGGGTGACGTACTTTATGGACGGCCAATAAGTCTGTGGTATTTTAAAAAGTTTTTGATAACATCGTACTTTCAAAGTTTCTCAAAATTTGTGGACTCTTATCAATAGAGAAAAGGTAATATACAGGGATTCTGGAAAAGTAACGTTTGGTTTCTTGAAGAGTAACTTTTGGTTACAAAGCTGAATAGAAATTGCGAAAGAAAATTTTTTTGAAAAAATTAACAAAAAAACTTTTGTTCCAATGTAATTTTTTTTGTCATTAAATTTAAAGTAAACATACATGTCATTTGATGATCCTAAAACATGTTCTGAGAGTATTGAAATGTTTTAAAATAAAATCTTTGGAATTTACTCCTTTTGTATATTTCAAGTACATACTTTGATTTCTTATTGCTAGTGGCTTCAGTTGTCAAAACAATAGTCCAGAGTCTCATTAGAACTTAACATTTGAACAGCTCACAAGGAGTAAACAGAAGTGTAGCCATTTTATGTCATTAAGACGCAAAGGATGCCTTTAAGATTATTTTAATATAAGAAAAATAAAGCAATGTTCGGCAAAGTTACTAATTATCTTTTGAAAAGAATACAAAGATTGTCACAAGTGTGAAACAAACAAAACATTGGAACACTGAGGTAAATTAAAAAACGAGACCGCCAATAAGTTTTGAATTCTTAACTATATTGAAAGCATAATCGTTAACATTTTTTCAAGGAAAGAACAAAAATTAATTTTAAACAGAACACAACTTTTTTTCAAGCCTGTGCAAAACAAATAAATGCATGAAAAATCCATGAAATTCTCAAACAAGTTTCATGACGCCATACAATCAACCACGTTTGTCAGTCTTTGTAAGGTCAGAGTTACACAACAGGGGCTAACAATAATATAGTTATAGGCTTATAGGGGATCACCTTAAATTTTAGTGACAAAATGGAAGGTGAGACCGCAATCAGGCTTATCAATTAGTAAATGGAAAACATGTAAACAGGGTATGAGTTAGCCTGAAAGGACTTCCTTTCAGGCTAACTCATACCCTGTTTATCTGTTTTCCATTTACTAATTTTAGTGTCAGTGGTGTTGCTAGGAATATATTTTAGGTTTCAATTATACATGAAGTCATGACAAGTTTTAATAGAAAGGAACAGCATACTTCCAAGCTGCTCAACTGCAGCCCAATACCAGCGCAGGTGGAGTTATTTACAACACAAAACTTAAGTAGAAATATTATTTTCAGTTAGGATATCTTTTAGTTTGAGATGATCTCAGTTAAAAAGATATGAATTAGATTTTGATACCAGGTAAAATTTTATTATGAAATCAGACTTCTCATAAAACCACGAAAGCACCACTCTAGATAACAAATTACCACATGAATAAGATCTGCACTAATGACAGAATTTTTCATTCAATGGCTAGATAACATTACAATGTGAAAAATGCCAAGAGTCATTTGGATAGATTTTAGAAGAAAAAAATTGCATTTACAATGCAGTATATATTAATAAATAGACACTGTGTTTGCATAAAAGATGGAAACAGCTACATGAATAGCTCACAACAAAAATCCAATTTTGATTATTAAAAACTTACAATACCAACATTAACCTTCAAAAATAATCTCAAAAATTTCAGTAATTAAGACCTAGATATGATCAAGGGATTTCTTTATGCAACAATTCAATTTTTAAAGAATCAATGTTTAATCTGACTTTTGAAACTAAAAGCAAGCTATCTGTCTTTATTCCAAGTAAATAGGAATATTTAAAATACATATCAATTTATTCTGTATTTGCCCCTATAAAGTCTATTTCAAAAATTCTTTAAGACTTATGGCTGATATTTATCTCAACAATTATCAGCAAGGTAAATAATGCAAGAAAAAATTTGTTTTATAACTACTCTCATCTGGAAAAGAAAAAAATGATCATGAAAAAATGTAGTTACACCAAGTAACTCACTTGTGTTATTATTATCTGAAACTTTAACAAAGGGCCATCCATATATTACATACACAAAAAAGTCATATTTCGAATACCCCCTCTTAACTGTTGCAGCCTGTACATTTTCGGGACTTCCTCCCCTATACGTAGGTACAAATTCACTACGAATGTACACTATCTGTCGAGACCCCCCCCCTCACCTATAGCATCCATACGTGAAATTCTATTAATAAAAGTCAACCCCCTACCCCTTCATTGCATACATAATATATGGATGGCCCCAAATCTTGGTCTGAAATGCACCAAGAAGGCTGAAAAGAATTTCTCAGGTAATATAAAATCAAAACGAAACACAAAGTAAAACCTTGTCAAAAAAAAGCAATTGTGCAAATAAATTGTTCACAATTCACAAATGTTTGAAGTTAAATCATAATTAATTTCAAACAACACCCAAAGGTTTTCTTCTCTGGACAAACAATAATTAAAAAACATTGTAAAAGTAGCACATATTCTTGGCTTTAAGATAAGGAAAGTCCGACTGTATCAATGCAAAATCCATTGACATATAAGATAGGTGTTGTAAGAAAAATTATGGTAATTGGACAATGAATGAGGTGTAACCAATTTAAGATGACAACAGAAAATTCAGATCAGTTTATTTTACACTGGGAGATAATTGTCATATGCATTACAAAGTAAAGAAACTTAAAACATTAGTTATTAGAGAAAATGGCCTTATTTTCCAGTGTTTATACAACTACAAAAATATAATAAAAAATAAAAAAATTTCCTATATCCTAACCCCAACAAACACAAAATTATTTACATACCAAATGGCAGTATTAAATCCTACATTACAGTTTTAAGTCCCAAGAGTGGTAAAAGGAAGGATTTTTCTTTAATTTCTGCATTTGCTTATAGAGCATTTGGTACTTTATACAAATTAATAATTGCAACCACATATAACCATGAGGAGAAGTAAAGGCAGCATATACATAAAAAGTAAATTACACAAAGCAATAAATACAATAGTACACTTAAATGGCTTCACTGGTACACTCTTCAGGGATATCTGCAACCTCTACAGAACCTTAATCTTTAAAAATCTGGCCATCTTCTCTTTTAAGTAAGATATCCCCCTCTTCTTTGACATTCTCATCAGCTACAGTCTCAACTGCTTATTCAATAGAACTCTTACTTTCACCTGCTTCCCCCTCCTTGTTGTCAGCAGCACTTCCAACATCTTTATCACCATCACATTTGATATCGTCCACACCATCCTGTAAAGAGTCAATTTCATCTTCTATGTCCACTCCATGGTCCATTTGGTAGAAGTCCACAACATCACTTGACTCATCAATGATTTCCTCCTTTTCTGTCAACTTACTTTCTTCTGCCAAATCACTTTCTTTTGCCATCTCATTCTCTTCCTGACAGGCTAGGTCTTGACTTGTCTGAACAACAGTTATTGACATTTCAATAAATATTATCATCTTGTTTAATAAATACAAATACATGTGACAAAGTAAAATTTTTGTAGACATGAGAACATTTATCTTTGTCCTTTTCAATGCAATGGGGAAAAAAGCAATTTTTATTTAAAAAAATCATTTTAACGGATTTTAAAAATTATTTTCAAACATATTTCCACCATTTTTATTTTGAACTGATTACTCTTTTTAATCATTTACAAACAATTTTTTTTTTCAATCCATATGTCCAAATGTTTGCCTTTTACTATACTTTTGAAAACAAAAATTGTTTATGGATGATAAATGTTAATTATCAAGGAATTCTACCATCTCTGAGGTCATTATCACAAATTTTGCTAAACTCTTATAATAAATCAACTTTATCTTGTCATTTTGAAAGAGCATACACACATTGAAAAATAAAAGATTACTATTACTAGTGAAAAGTTTAATTGTAGTGTGCTTACCTCCAAGTTATCTTCATGAAATGATGGAGGATCAGAGCCAACTGTCTCGTCAATGCCTGCAGAAGGAAAAGCAAGAGAAATGACTTAAGATATTTTAATACTTCATGCTTATAAATGCAATTTAATGGAGCATATAATTCAAATGATGAACTGATGTCTTTGAATTAACTTGTTACTTTAAACTAAATTTACTACATAAATTGTTTATGGATGGAAAAAATTGAGTTTCAGATTTGAACAACATATAAGTAATGTACCTGGGTACAGTAACATGTAAATGAATTTAATGTAAGAAATTTTTAAATAGTATTAATTCATCCCAGCATGCAAAAATCTGAGTTAACGTCAAAACTCAAAACCTTTCTTAAAATTAATTAAAATTGACTTTTTTAATGCATTGAAAACATGTCTATAAAGAAAAAAAATCAGACTGGCTCTGGTTAGTGCCAGGTAATAGAACAAACTGATGATTATTACAATTTTTAACACGTGTCCTTATTAAGCTCAAGTTAATTTAAAAGAGTTAAAGCTCAACAGATTAATAGTTAAAATAAACTATATTAACTTCTTGCAATTATTCATATTTTAAATAAAACAGATAAAAGTATATATCTTCGTCTAATAAGTTGGTGTAAATTTATAAAAGTACTGGAAAGATCAAGTTGGTATGTTGAATTCAATGTTTCTTCTAAAGTCAGTAAATATATTTATAACTATTATGTTACAATAAATTATGGATAAAATAACACAATAAACAGAGCGAAAAAGTTAACTTAAAACATTTAAATTTTCCAGTAAAAACTCAACAAACTCCATGATTAACCAAGGGAAATGTTACCTAAGGTTTAATTACCATAAGCATGAAAATTAATCTATTATCTCATTTAGAGCAAATTAACACACACAATTTGTAAATATGTCAAATTATGTCTCAAAACATGAGTTGATGAGTTTTATAAAGAAGATTTTTATTATAGACTAGCCTGAAAGCTTAAATTGTCATAGAAAAATATTTGAAATCATTAAAATAATAAGTTAGTTGTATAAGAAACACCAGGGCTGAAAATAAAAGTTAGTTAGTTGCAAGTGAAATTCAAATTGATGGAGGCAATCACAAAAAAGCTCACATTTACTATTAAGGTGAAGTTGTAATTGTTGTTTTTCTAACTGATCTTCTGCAGTTTCATTCACTATTTTGACTGCTTCCTGAAGAGTTACTTGCTCATTACTCAGTATACTAATAGGTTCCTGCTCTATACAAGAAGTACTCCTAAGGCCAACAAAATCCTGTTCCTCTTCTGTCATATCTTTTAGTGTAGCTATAAAAGACTGTGAAGATTCAAATTTTGTTTCTCCAACTTCTGCTTCCTTAGTATGTTCTTTTAAAAAACTCACATTACCATAATCTAGCACTAAATTAGTGGTACAATTAGTAGGGTGCAAGGGTTGGCCTGGAGAATCTGAGAGGCATATGTGTGCTTCTTTTAAATCTGCAATGCATGAGGAATCCCCTTGTGAAGAGGTAGGATTTAGAGATTCAGCTTCCAAGTTTGCATGATTTAATGGTTCAGTTTGCACTTCTGAATGATACAGTGACTCAGCTTGGAACTCAGAAGATTGTAAAGCTTGTGATGTTTCTGGCTCAGACACAACTGAGCTAGTATCAGAGAGTTCAGATAGGGAAGAATCTGAAATGTCTGTTTCTCCTGTGACTTCAGACACATGAGATGCCTGGGAGGTGTCGCCTTCATAAAAAATTTCCACCCCTCTCAAATCGTAAACGTCAGAATCTGTATTTGTATCAATGGAAGACTTTGTCTCATCATGGCTCACACCATTTGTATTTTCATGATGATCCATTGATCCATCATGACCATTCAGAACAGATTCCAGCGACGAGCTCACGTTGTAAGTAGCTGATGATGTGGTGTAAGAGGATGTGGATGTGTCTTGAGCTGAGGAAGAGTTCTGGGGTGAACCTCCTGGTACAAGTGCCACAGCTCCAAGTTCAAAGCTCATTTCAGAGACTTCAGGAGGTACAACTGAACCTATGGTAGATGTATCAGATTCCAAATTTGAGGTACTGCTGGACAATGCTGATTCTGAATTGGGTCCAACGTTAGACACATCTGTTTCAACTGTGGACCTCGTGGTGGACACGTCTGTTTGTAAAGTTTCACCTGTGTCAGATTCAAATATTTGGGACAGACATGAATCATCCTGATATAATGAAGTTTCTTGCTCTGTTGTTGTATTGAAAGAAAACCATGTAGATGTATCCCAGGAAGAGTCAGTAAATACCAGACTTGAAGTATCATAGTAGGATGTTGGTAAATCAGTGTCTGTAATATCACTGCTACTTCTATCTGTACTATTATCATTTCTGTCATCTACATCTTTTACTTTTGGCGACTGGCTTAGACTTTTGGAGCCGATATCTCCCAAAGTGTCCGCTTGATGTTCGCTGTTAATGACACCTTGACTACAGTTTGTATCATCATCAACTGGTTGAGCAGAGATCAATTTGGGTGACCTGGACTGGTAAGCAATTTGTTCCAGCCATTCAAGATCAGTTTGATGAGTGACTGTTTCTACTGGCCGAGGTGATACCATATTAATTTCAGAGCTGCCACTGCTATTCAAAGATCTGCTATTTCCAGGCAAGACTCCTGACTGACTATCCTTATGTTGCTCTGGGTAATCAAAGAATACTTCAGAGTTGTCTGATGACTGCTCAGTCAATACCCCTTGTGGGCTGGGCTCATTGAACAATGGAGTGGAAGTATTTTCACATGCAGGACTATGAAAAACTTCAGAGCCATATTTCTTTTCAATGTGAATCTTAACCTTTTCATATATTTCCTTGCCTGTTGGGAGGCTAACATCACAATTTGTCATTGGATTTTGACACACAGAACTATCTGACTCTGAAATTTTTTTGTCAGCAAAGCCGTGTATGCCAGATTGTCTATGTAGGTATCTGCTTTTTTCATATCCTGACTCATCCAGCTCAGGAAAGGGCTGATAAAAAGTGGCCAGCCTGAAGCTTCTGGCCAAACCAGGAAAGGGCTTCATTATACCACTAGACTCATCCAAGACTAAAACATCACTTTCCTCTGTCAGATCCAGGGCTATGGGCCTCACATTTTCTGCCTGACAATTTGTGTCACATTCACATTGCCTCATTGATTCCCATTGGCTGTTTTCATACTCGGGTGGAAAGCCTTTCAAATAACTCTCAGAGAATCCAGGCTCATGAGAGACAACATTAAAGCAAGGATCCTCAAACTTCCTATTGGTAACTTCATCATCACTGCCAAATTCTAGTTTTTTGCCTTCTCTTGAAATTCTGGTGTAACTGTGCATATCATTGGACACAAGTTTATCATTGGATTTGTGAAAATGTTTAATGCCAAATCTTTTGGCATGACTTTTAGAACTTGCTTCATTTGTATTGAGGTCATTAGTCTTCTTTTCTCCACCTCCACTAGTAACACTCTTGTCTTTGTCAAATGAACATTCAGATGATCTGCTCTGTGTGATTGTTTGATGCTTTGTTCTATTTTTGCTACTTGTCTTGCTTGTCTGCACCATTTGTGGCCATTCACTGGAGATTTCATTAATGACATAGTTTATTTGTTCTGCAGCAAGGTCAAGGTCTAGCTCTATAGTTTTCAGTTCATCAACAATTTCAAGTAGCACTGACAAATGATGAGTTTTACACTTATTAAAAATGTGTGAATGAAGTTGTACATTTCTGGTTAGTTCAGATAATTCCTTGATGACTTCATGGCATTTATTGGTCAATAATGAAGCAGCAGTGGCACACATCTCTTTAATTGAATTTTCATCATCTAAAACTGTTAATTGTGGGCCAACGTTTAAACTCGCTACGTTTTCATCATTGTAGTTCCTATTATTAATCCCCATTATTTTGTTAAAATTATCTTGCATTAGAGCTGCAGCAAGACTATCACTTCTTATAGTGTCAGCAGTGGCAAAAAAGTTCTCTTGGTTCTTCTCAGATCTTTCTCTGAGCTGTTGCCTCTCTGAATCAGATAGGTAGCTGCTCATGTCTAGATTAATCAGTTCTTGACAAGCTGGGTCGTCAGAGTTTTCACATTCATTTTTTCTTTGACACTTATCTGATTCCAGCTCACCAGTTTCTTGGTCCATATTTTTAGCTACTCCCACAAATTGTGATGTTTCCATGGAAATATTAGTACATGCCAATGGATTAGCTATTCTGTCCTCCGAAACACTAATTCTACTGTCAAAATGGTCAACTGAACCAGAAATGTGGCTGAACCTGTTTTCTATGATCACCCCTGCCACTGTAAGAAATTAAGATGTTACATTTTTTGAAATATTTTATGTAACAAAAAATATAATTAAAAAATGCATGGCATATCAATTTAATGAAAACCTTAAATACATATTACACCTTGTATTTTAGAAATACAAGTTTCAGTATTTCAAATATAATATATATATTCATATATAATTTTTTTCTTTTAAAAATCTTATTTCATAGCATACAAATACAACAATAAACAACTAAAACTGAACAAAAACATTTTCTCCTAATTTTGAAGAAATGCTCAAAAATGAAATGAATCAATTAGAACAAAATAAAAATTAGTCAATTGACAAATTTAAAATGTACCTGAATTGCTAGCAATCACATTGGTTTCTGGATTAGTATTTTGGCCAGTATGTTCCACTTCTTCATTCATTTGAACTGATGCACATGGAAAACAGCTGAGAGACTCATTTTGCGTCCAAGTATAAAGAGATTTTCCTTTCAGTTCATCTGCCTTGTTAGTGTTACCTTCAAATTCAAAACTACCTTCATTTAGGATAAAGGTAGGTTCCATTTCTGATGGATTGTCTATATCTTGTTTTTTTCTTGCATCATCCCTCTTTCCATCAGCTGTGTCTTTAAATGTCTCAGGACAAAGGTCATTTATATTCTTAGCACTGGCCAGGTCATGCACCATATCCCAGACAGCTTGAACAACCTCTTTGTCACCAGTCAGATCATCTACCTTCTCACTCCCAGCAAGTTCATCTATATCATCACAACCAGCAAGTTCATCTACCTTCTCACCACCAGCAAGTTCATCTATGTCTTCACCCCCAGCAAGTTCATCTATGTCTTCACCCCCAGCAAGTTCATTTATATCCTTACCACCAGCAAGTTCACCTACCTTCTCACCACCACCAAGGTCATCTACATCATCATGGTCAACAAGTTCATCTATATTCTCACCAACAAGTTCATCTACATCATCATGGCCAACAAGTTCATCTATATCCTCACCACCAGCAAGTTCATCTACATCCTCACCACCAGTAAGTTCATCTACCTTCTCACCACCAACAAGTTCATCTACATCATCATGGCCGATAAGTTCATCTATATCCTCACCACCAGCAAGTTCGTCTACCTTCTCACCACCAAGTTCATCTACATCCTCGCCACCAACAAGTTCATCTACCTTCTCACCCCCAGCAAGTTCATCTATATCCTCACCACCAGCAAGTTCATCTATGTCCTCATGGCCAGCAAGTTCATATGTACCAGCAAGTTCATCTAAACACTCACCATCAGCAAGTTCATCTATGTCTTCACCACCAGCAAGTTCATCTACCTTCTCACCCTGAGCAAGTTCATCTACACACTCACCCCCAGAAAGTTCATCTATGACCTCACCACCAACAAGTTCATCCACCTTCTCACCACCAGCAAGTTCATCTACGTCCTCATGGCCAACAAGTTCATCTACGTCCTCATGGCCAGCAAGTTCACCTATGTCCTCATGGCCAGCAAGTTCACCTACGTCCTCATGGCCAACAAGTTCATCTACGTCCTCAGGGCCAACAAGTTCACCTACGTCCTCATGGCCAACAAGTTTATCTACGTCCTCATGGCCAACAAGTTCACCTACATCCTCATGGCCAACAAGTTCATCTACGTCCTCATGGCCAACAATTTCACCTACGTCCTCATGGCCAACAAGTTCATCTACATCCTCATGGCCAACAAGTTCATCTACATCCTCATGGCCAACTAGTTCACCAACGTCCTCATGGCCAACAAGTTCATCTATGTCCTCATGGCCAGCAAGTTCACCTACGTCCTCATGGCCAACAAGTTCATCTATGCCTTCACCATCAATAAGTTCATCTATGTGCTTATGGCCAGCAAGTTCATCCACCTCCTTACCACCAGCAATTTCATCTACCTTCTCACCACCAGCAACAACAACCAAATTTTCAATGCCAGCAATGTCATCCACATTCTCATCGCCAGGAAGGCCACCCATCTTTTTGCTATAAGAAATGTCATCCGCTTTTTCCCCACCAGCAAGTTCATCCCTGTCTTTAATTGTAATACTATCCACCTCTTTGAAATTTTTCTTCCAGGTTAAATCATCCTCACTCTCTTGCTTAGTAAAGTCATACGAGTTTCCTTTTGTAGCTAAGTCATAAACCTTCTTTTCCATTGTTAAGTTGTTCCCTTTCACTTCTTTGGTACATTCATCTCCTTTGCTGTCATACACATCTTCACTGCCCAAATCATCTATTTTTCCTTCACAGGCATAATCCAAATTATTGTTGCTTTGGTCGACATGTTTTACACCTGTATCTTCATTCACTGTTTTTACAAGGTCAGGATTTTCCATTTTATTTCCTAAGCTCTTTAAACTGACAATGTCGTTCTGCCTCTCTACACTACAATGGTCATCAGGTCTTTCTGTGCTGGATTGGTCCACATACTCCTCAAACACAACAGACAAGCCTTCCTCTGAAAACACATCTTTGCAGCCCATCTGATCAATTCTGTTCACAGCTGATGCCAAGTCAAAGTCTACAGACTTACTGGAGGACTGACAGATTGATGATGATGCACTGGAATAATGGTCATCAGATCTAGTCGGGCCTTGAGATTCCTCCTGATACCTGGCTGTGTGCTTCATGATTGCTGTACTTAGCTCGGATTCTTCATAGGTGTCACCTAGAGTGTTTTCTAAGTCTAACATGACCATTGGTTGAACTGAGGATTGAAGGAGTTAAGCAGGAAAGAGATAGCAATAACATGATATAAGCTTTTTTAAGCAGGAATTAATTCTTTTTTTAAAATCTGTTTGTATATTAAAAAGCTGCCATGGAAGAAAAAAGAAAACAACAATAACATTGACAAGATCAAATACATAGATTCACTTATTGGTCACTGAGACTGTGGAGAAAATACAATAAACAATCCATAAAAATAACAAGAAGGTTCAACTGCTTAATTCCAACAGATACAAACAATTATTGAGTTATCAGATTTAATTTTTCAAGTTTAGAGTTTGAAGTTCTCTAGCCTGCCTATTTCCTATTTTTTAAACTTATTTTTTATTATTTAATATTTTGTGTTTACATGGTTACCATTTTTATTCTTCATATCAAAATAATGCCATAATCTTTAATATCTTTAATATTCACCTTAGCTGAGAATTCATCCCAACATGTTTAAGTACTTGCAAAATTGATTATCATCAAGTATTACAAGAAAATAGATTGAAGTTTGCTCTATGTCAAATGGTTAGCTTTTAAACAATTACCAGTAGCAGTAATATTCCCTAAAATGATGAATTAGTGCTAATTGTAACCATACAGTATATCTCACTTTACGTAGGGCAATCAAACTTGTGGTCATGACAAAGTTTACTGTGTAGTGACAATATGGTTTATACTACTTGCTGAAAAATCAATAGAGGGATTCTGTTACTTTATGCACTGATGAATATAGAGTATTCAATTTAATGGGAAATATCAATGATTCCATTATTTATTTTCATGTCAGTGTTTTGAAGCAGTTTTTAAAAATCTATGAGTAGGGTCTTGATCAAGGTTTAAGAGGAAATAGTTATTTTTTGTCTCATGGAAGGCAAACTTTATTTCTTTAACTAAGTGAAGTCAACTGAAATATCATGAATGCCATTCTCTTATGCATTCATCAGTGCCGTCCATTTCAATACTTGATGACTGATGGGTCCACAAGTCTTGTCTTGGCTATGGACAAACAGAGAAGCAGTTTTTTAAAAGGTTAATTGAAAAATAAAATTAAAAGCTTACCTTCCCCATCATCATCATTATGGGCATTGCATTTCAATATAGACACCTCATTGAATGACTCCTCTGAAAAGTATGGCAAAAATCATTGTATATAAAAGGTAGGTTTATTACACAACTAACATTCCAATTATTTTTTAAAAATTCATTACATGTTAGAATCCCTTTTTACCTTTCAATTAGAGTATAATGAGAGATATCATAGTTTATGGTTTGCAATTCAAAATCAGATAGCCCAGCACTATTTTTGTTGTTAAATTAAAATGAAAATATAATATGTAAATATTTTCACTATTAAAATAACAAAGCAAATTTAGCTGTATGTTTCTTTAAAAAAAGATGTATGTTTATTTTTTTGTCTTGAAATAAGAAATTTTTAGTTATAAGTTTTCAAATTATAAGTTTGAATAACACAGTCTACCTCCCCAAACAAGCTTAAAATGTAATCTCACCAAGGTCATTGAGCATATCTGTATCTAATGTTTTCTCCATCTCTATCTGAACATCAATGTTAGACCCAGGCACCACCTGAAGGAAACAGCAATACTTACAATACATTTTAAATTGATATGGCACAATTCATGAGGTAATGGAATTGATATATCAAAAAGTTACTGCTTCTAATTTTGGACTCTTGACGTGGCTAAGCTTAAAAAGTTAAATGAACAATTTGAGATAAAAGTCACAATAATGTTCACACTTACTTCAGCATATCCCAAGTCAACCATGGCCCTATTGATAGACTGAGTGCCAGTTTGATTATTATCACTCAGGTAAACACCATATTTTCCATCATTAGCATTTTCAAGAACATTCATGCAAAAAGTGGTTTCATTCAAGCAGTCTGAGAATGAAATATGAAGAAAAAATTACTACGTAATTCGTCATATTATATATAAGAAAACACAACTGACTTGGCAGCTTAAAATCTAATTTAATTTTTTTTTAATTTTCACTTAATTTTTAAAACATTATCAATACATTTATTTATATTTATTAGCTGTTTTAAAGTACTTAAATTACTCTAATTTGGGTTATGGATATTGAACTTAAGGATGCATACTACTATTTAGTTTTGGACTGTTTTAAAAAAGTGCTTAAAGTAAAGAAAATGTCTTTTCCAAAAAAGTGTCAGGAAATATGAGGTCTGACAACGGGTATACAGATCGTGCCAATTACCTGGGTAGCAAAATTGTGCCCAGGTACCTGTGAAAATGTGTGTGCAATACCTATACTAAACAGTGGCAAATTCATCAGACTATATTTTGTTTCAAATATATGCTGTAAGATATGAGTTAACATGAAAATTCTCAAAAAGAAATATTTAAATTTGTCAATGCGAAATATAATACGATCCTAACAATCTACAATGTATAATGATTTTGATACACCTTTCTTCTCTGAACATCAAACAAAATTTGCTAAACACAAAAACATTTTGGTTTTTTGGATGAATCAAGAAAAACAAGACCGCACAGCAGAAACGGGCTGGAATTGAAAGAAAGGCAGTATTTTATGTTTTTAGCTCTTAGAGCCCTAAAGCGCTGTAATGCGCACCTTTGGCTCTAATACCAAAGCGCAGCAATGTGCGCCTCAATAAAACTCTTTTAGAATAGAAATCACAGAAAATTAAAAACTCTTCAATGCGTGAAAGATGATCTATTCGACTTTCAGCAATGGAGGGTGTTGCCCGAGCTATACTTTATTATAAAAATAATAGTACTAAACTACAGGTAAAAATAGTATTGAACTCAAGACAGTGTTTTGGATACGTAAAATAACCATTCTTATCCAAAAAGATGAAGTCAACATGACAATAATAATATAAATTGCATTTTACGCAATTTTTTTAATTTCATAACCAGTTGATACCAACATGGGAAATCCTTACAGGACTGAGGCCGAGTTTATTGAAAACCTTGTGAGGCTTTAAGAGTTAGTAAAAATACCCCTGCTTTTATTATTTTACAGGTAGCAAACTTTGCTTTGAAATAAACCAACAACATTGAGTTACCGACAAGCCAATTATTTTATCTACACCCTTCACTCCTCTGTCTACTCATATCCCCACCATACTTAAAAAAGTAACACCACATTAATTATTGTTTTTTTTTAAATGTACGGTGTTCAATGATTATCACTATAGTAACAAAATACATTTTTTTCTGCAGGAAACGTTTCAAGATGTACAAAGTAAGGTTGTGAACGGTTAACCGGTTAGCCGTCCTCGGATCAGGATGGTCCCTTTTAATAAGGACCGGTTAAATGCAACTTCAATAAGCCTGTAATTAGCTTATTACCCAGAGTTTGTTTTTGTTGCATTACGGTTAAGATGCAGGGCAGCATACGAGACTAACTGTGACTTCAATTCGCTTTCTCTATATTCCGGTATATAGATAATATGCACATCATCACAATTAGTTTACTTAGGCTTAGGTAGTCCAAACTGATTTTATTTTTTAGGATTTTATAATTTTGGTGTATTTCATTTTGTAGTACTTTTTATTCTAAGACATTGGGCAAAAAATTACTGAGTTATCTTAAAAAACAAAAAAGTTATGCTATTTTCAAATTTTTTGAAAAAAGGCCAAAATCGGCATTTTTTCACTTTTCAAAAAAGGTCATTTTCAAAGACTGGTATTTTCTAACATAATTTACTGAGATGTCTAGAAATTGGTAAAGTTACAACAAAGTTTATAATTAATAAGCCCAATTTTTTTGAAGCCTCTACATTGATTCATTCAAAAGTAAAAAAATATTTAAAAATTGAAAACATCATTTTTTTTTCATTTTTATTTTCTGACCGGAAAAGCGTAAAATGCACAGTTTCAAAAATTCATATAAATTTATGCAACTGACATAAATAAACATACCATACATCAAATTAAAGGTAATTTTAACAGGAACAATGAGTAATGTGAATCAATAGCATTGAAGTACATTTACATCCATTAAAATAAGTTCAAAGATACCCACCCCATTAAATTTTCAAAAATTGAAGTTTTTAAAAAAATTATAAAAAATGCTTGGCAAAACACTATTGAGCCGAAGGCATTTCAAAATGTTCTCAGATGAATCTAATTATAAAAAAATGAAATGAGAGAAATCTTATTAATGCTTAACCCCATTAAAATAGCTTTTAAAAAGTGGCATGAAATGATACACAAATGTAAACATAAAAATATGTCACCTCGTCACAAAAATCAATATATCCAACATCTAACATCAAATTAAGGTATTTTTAATAAGCCTAACCATTTATTTGAATGAATTTCAAGATAGAAACAGTTTAATCACTTTAATTGATTAAATCCTTAAAACTACTACCCTCATAAGTACTAACACGTGATAATTAAAAACGCTAAAATTTTAAAATTCATAAAAAATTATGCAATTGACATAACTCAACATACCATACATCAAACTAAAGATAGTGTTGATCAGCACAGTAAGCCTTATGAATCAATAGAATTAAAGTGTATTTACATGAATTAAATTAATTTCAAATATACTGGCCCCACGTTATATTTAAATAATGAAGTTTTTTAAAAAAATTATTAAAAATGCTTTGCATAATACAATAGGATCAAAAGCATTTTAAAGTGTTCTCAGATATATCTACTTATTAAAAAATGAAATGTCAGAAATATCAATGCTCAACACCATAAAAAAATATTTTATAATTGCATTAAATGATACAAAAAATTTAACAATAAATGTCTCCTTGTCTTGACAATCTACACTTCAAACATCATGATAAGGTTAATTTTAAACTTCTGTGAATGAATTGCAAAAAGAAACAGGTTAGCCCCTTAAATTCATAAAATTCTTTTAACTAGTACAAGTTATGAATTATTGTTTAAAAAACTGATTAAAATTTCATTTTATTTTCCTTTTTCAATGTGCAAGTGCAATATTTTGAACTTCACCATACCTTTCAGTTTGTTTAGTCTTTACCTCACTTAAGAGTAAATTAGCACAAAGAAATTTCTGTAACTGTAAGTCATCACTTTTCTTCCCCACTTTTATTTTAAGAAATGTTTTATAAGTCTTTATTAGTCACATTAACTTCACTACAGATTGTTTTATCAAAATAAAGTGGTGTACATACATTAGCTAAAGTAATTCCGCACTTATCCAAGGCTGGAGATAAAGAATCCAGGTTCAATGTCATTGCTAAATAATCTATCAAAGAATCAGTCCCAGAAAGTGTCAAAATACTAGAAACCACATGTTCCATTTTCCTGAGAAAACAATCAGGCCGGTAGTGACTTTCTGGAAACAGTTTGCAACATCTTTGTTGTTCTTGTTACCCTGGACCTTGATGAAGTGTAACATGAAAATTAAACCGTATGTCCTAGGAACTGGTGGAAGCTGTGGCCTTTTCCTTTAGCCAGAAATGATGCACACGGGCCAACAAGAATTTCCCCCACTGAGGAATAAGGAATATACTATTAAAAACATTTTATTAATATACCATCAAAACTAGAATTATGTGTAATCTTTGGTAAGGAAGTGTTTGAAGTCAATACTTTAACATTAAAAGATTTATTATTGAACTTAAAACCATACTTACAATTTACAATACTTACATATTAGCTTTCTTATGATACTCAATGAAGAGTTCATTCCAGCTACTGGTACTACATCTTGGTTACCATTTCAATCAGTGCAAAGTAGCATAGTCATCACTTTCTATTTCTGTGATGT
>MUZC01000138.1:292078-303218 GCA_002072015.1 Radix auricularia
TATATATATATTAATTTTCCTTTTAACTTTTTCCAAAATACTTTGTGCCAATGCGAAATAAATATTTTAGAAACTCGCAAATCCGGAAAATAAAAATAATTAGCTTCACGAATCCGGAATTCTGGGATATACTGGAACGATGGCACCCCTGCATATCACTTAACCGGGAAAAGGGTACAGACCAAAAAACTTTGTTTAGGGGAAAAACAAAATGAAATTCACCTGCAACATTTAAGTCCAGTAGCTCAAGTAGAGATTTCCCTCCAATGGTAACATCGACTTCTTGAACATCAGAAATTTTTGAAACAAATGTCACACCGACGACTTCATTGTTGACAAGTTCCTTAAATTTTTCAGTTGCGGTAGCAACAACTGAGAGAGGTATGTTAGTTTGCTGGCATCTAGTGGTGAAAGGTGGTATTGATGATGTAGACAGATCAGGTGATAGGACAGCCAATCGGTCAGCACTAACCAGGTCTGTGTTCCCAAAGTCAATAAATCTGACTGTATACTGACCATCTTGATCACAAGATTCCACAGTGGCTCTATACCAGACATCATCATCTGTAAACTTTGCACAAACTGTGTCACCAACAGTAACCTCACTTAAAGAGGTGACTTCCATTTCTTCAAGCTTGTCAGCAAGTTCATTGAGAGAATCTTCCATTGCTACAATCTGGATATAAAATGTTCCATCCCCCTCCACATGAGAAATATAAACTTCAGTTTTGTCACCAAGTCCATGATCTATAACTTAAAGAAACATTTCAAGATACATTCTTAAAACTGTTTAGAGGCAGGTCTATCACTAGTAATAAAATATAAATATTTACAATGAGTACTCTTGAAACTTTGAAATGTGAATAAAAATAATATTTCATATANATACAGTCGAACCCACTTACCTCGAGCTCGGTTAGCTCGACCACCCTATTATGTCGACGTTTTTTATTGGAACCGCCAAATTCTCTCTTTGTCTTAGCATTTTCTCGTCGTTTAATTCGATTTTTTTAAGTCGCCGAAACCTCATAACACGAGCACAAAAAAGGGTCAAATTTGCCACTTAACATTGGTTATCTCGATCCCCATGACCAATCGCCAGCTTTTGAAAATGTTAGCTATGATTTTTTTATAACCAAAGGAAGGGACTAGGGACCAAGTTTCTGCCTCAACAGGGTCTGCTGGTGACGTCACAGCCCACTTGCGTTTTGCTCTCAGCGCTGTGTTGCTTCTGGTACTATGGCTATGGCAATCGCCGGCTTTTGAAATTATTTGTTTTTAAGCAGACGATTAAAGGCAAAAAACAACAAAGCATTATAGACTTTTTAAAGAAACCAAAGTAACTGCATATATACGATACGTTTCAGAGATGTGTTGGAGAATAATAAAAGTTTTTATCGATAATCGACGTTGGTTTTTATTTTAAATTTGTAAATTTCTGCTGTCAGTTGGTGCACATATACCTTTTGTTGTTAGCTAACATGCATGTACAATTTTATAGCATGCCGATAGCTTCATCAAACAAATAACGGCAATGCTGTTGTGTTAAAAAAAACTCCAAAAACACGTGCATGAACATTATCATTTATTAACGCTAGTGATGGTACGATACCAAAATCATAGGCTGCTTACTGTAAACAAGACTCCCCAGATTTTAAAATATATAATATAACAGACTATAGACAGTTTACCCACTCTCAATCTCCCACACCATTGTTGTTGGTTAGTCCTATTAGCATCAAGTTACCGAAGTCCATTGTAAGCTGAGGGGATCTTGTAAGCTGAGGGGATCGTATGGAATAATAAAATGTACCGTGTGCAGACTTGTTGTCATTGGCAACCATTCATCCTTCAACCTCATTTTGACTACATGTATTACATGTACTGTACTACTGCTTTGTTCTCATTGTTTCATTCATAAGAAGTGGCCGTGTGCAAAAGCCATTTAACTATTGGTTAGAATTAATTAAAATATGTCAAAGTTGAAGGTTCAAAAGTAGTACCTAATTTATTTGAGTCATATATAGGTCACGATAGACCATTCTGAGTCCATTGTAACATGTAAGCTGAGGGGACGGACCCAAAGAAGATGATTAGGAAGAGAATGGTTCGGGGACAATGAGGGGATGTGTAGGTTACTTATTTGTGTAGCTTGTAAGGAAAATCAAGCAAGTGGCTTCAAAGGCACAGTATCGCTCAATCTGGGAATCACCGCAAAACGGCGTTATATTTAAAATTAAACGGTCTTTAAAAACGAACGCCGTTCTCTGGAAACAGAGTTCTATAACTTATAAATTAAAGTTCCGAACGGTCTTAACAACCTTAAGAAAGAGTGAAGAAATAGGGTCCCGATATTCCGATACGATTCTGATTAATCATTAATCGTCCCATCACTAATTAACGCACAACACGTACATAAAGAAATTTCAAGCGCATGTTAATATTTTGCCGCCATATTGGTTTTCGCTTTAACTCGATCATTGGTTATGTCGATGCCATTTTTCATACCCCAACGCCGTCGACTTAAGCGGTTTCGACTGTATTATATTATGATCTGTAGTGAAGCTAAATCATTAAAAAATGAAGTTTAAAAAATTAGGAATATACATATATTTTTTTTTTAAGAATCAATTTTCTTTTAGTTTTCTTTTTACCTGCTTCTGAGTTGTTAGTAAATTGCTTGGATGCATCAATTTCAGATGTAGTAGTGGCAGGGCTCTCTGGTCTGTCTGATATGCAAGCAGTTTCCAAAGGAATGTCTAAAATGGGTATAGTTTTCACAGGACTGTCTGAAATAGGTGTTACTTTTACAGGACTGTCTTGAATATCATTGGTTTTCACAGGACTGTCTGAAGTAGGTGTTACTTTTACAGGACTGTCTTGAATATCATTGGTTTTCACAGGACTGTCTGAAATAGGTGTTATTTTCACAGGACTGTCTTGAATATCATTGGTTTTCACAGGACTGTCTGAAATAGCTGCAGTTGTGACAGGACTGTCATCTTTAATTGCATTTGTAAGACAACTGTCAGGAATAGGTTCAGTTTTTACAGGGCTGTCTGAAACAAGTTCAGTTATTACAGGCCTGTCTTGAATAGGTGCAGCAAGATCAAGCAAGTCAAGCTCAATGCTTCTGGTTAGAGAGACCCTCAAAGGCAGTGTTGTTGTATGAAATGTAGCATTAAGAACTTTGCCCTGAGTCATGTCTGTAAACTTAGTTCTCAGGCTTTCATTCCACCGGTCAGCTACATCATTGAGACAACACTCCAATGCAAATGGGGGTAGTTTCAAAAAGCGGGAATCAAGGGCAAGAAGTGAGCTTAAGTCCACTGTTGTAGATTTTCCAGTATCCACGTAACGAATATTTGCCCCCGTGTCACCAATCTGAAGAATTTGGCACCTATGCCAGACACCATCCAAATCTTTCACAGTACATGGCAATCCAATTTCGGGTTCATCAATAGGTTTTAAAGGTTCTGAGTTATAAAATTCAGATAAATTGGTCTGCAGCTCAGCAATATCTTTGTAGTCCTTGTAAAGCTGAAGAAAGAAGTGACCATTGTCCTCAATGTGACAGACAGCGGCTGGAATAACCTCCTTGGGGATTGATTTTGGAAGGTAGTTGTTAGATGGGCAAAGGATGTCTTGTAGATCTTGACCATCACTAGTTGTGATCTTGACATCATATGGAGCTGTTAGTCCAGAGAATACAACAGTTAAGGGTTGGTCCATATAGCTCTCAGACAGTTTAGTTCCAGCTTCATTGGATAGAGGCCCCAAACCTAGAAATTGACATCGATAAGCTAAAGGCGCGCTGGCAAGGAGTTGACTGTTGAGAGGTGCAATGAGTGATGAGCTAACAGAATCACCGTTTCCATAGTCTACAAACTTCACTTGAACTTTGTCATTTTTAGTGGCACTTATGAGTGCTCGGTACCATGCAGAATCTTCTGAAAATACAGCTGCACATGCTGCCCCTTTGCTAATGTTTGGATGTTTCAAGTTGGACTTTGAGTTCATGACTTCACTAAAACTTTCCAGGAGTGCTGTATCTTTCTCCAGCTGCAGGTAAAAGTAACCATCTTGATCTAAGTGTGTGATGTACGCTAGATTTTCACCTACTGGTGGTGTTTGTGGAAGGAATTCTTGCACTGGTATTGAATGTTTACTTTTCTTTAAATTTGAGGATTGTGTGTCTGAAGGTTTAAAAGAAGCACTGTCTCCAAATCCACCATAACTTGGAGATTTCGTCACTTCTTTTTTCTCTCCAAAGCCACTTTTTTTTGGCGATGTAACCTCTCTGACATTTCTTGAAGCTTTTGGTGAAATTATTTTTGCTGAGGGCTCTGCCTTGCCTGTCAAGATGGCAAGCAGATCTCCCTCAGGAGTACTGACATCAACCTCATATGGCCGTACTGTGCTTGTGAAGGTTACCATGAGCTCTTTATTCAATGTTGCTTTGGAAAGTTCTTCAACCTGCTGGACAGACCAGTTCAGACCTCTCAGTTTACATGGGAAAGCTAAAACTGGAAGTTGTAAAAGATCAGCAAATATCATTTTCAAATCACGAGCTGAGCTTTCAGTCATATTACCATAGTCTACATATCTCAGTACAACATTTCCACCCTGCACATCTTCTACAACGCATCGATACATGGCACCATCCAGTTGGAACTTGGCGCAACACACAGTGCCCTTTACTGGAGCCTCTTTTAGTCGTGGGCCAACACCATTTTTGTAGCTGCCTGCAATACGCTTAGATAAATACAGAATATCCTTCTCCATTGAAACTAATTGAATGTAAAAAGTTCCATCATCATCCAAGTGAGTCAAAAGGGCTTTTTCAGTACCAGTAGGTGGATCAGGGTAAGTCAGCTCCCCACCAGGTCCACTAGAGCTGGATGCTGAATCAGTACTTCGCTTTCTTTCTCGTCGGCTGTTTCCTAAGTCGCCGTCACTTCGTTTCTCACGTCCTCCAAAAGGCATGTCTCTTTCGTATCGATTACTACTATTTCCCTTATCTTCGTGCTGACCACCAAATCTTCCACTACCTCTACCTTCAGATATTCCCAGAGATTCCTCTTTTAGTTTGCCTGAAAAACCTCTGCTACCAAACTCTCTGCCTGCTCCTCCTTGACCTCTATCATACTTGTCAGATTCTCCTTTAGTGTTACTGTTAGAACGTTTGCTTTCACCATCCTGCTGCCCACCAAATCTAAATGAGCCACCATCTTTTTTTATAGGACTTGTCCATGGACTGACCTCATTGGTGGCTTTCCTTTGCGTAAAAGATGTTTCAACAGAATTTGACTTGCAGAAGCCTGCAGTCACTAATTGTGAAGCAATGTCTTTTCCTGAGATTTTCAGCTTAACAGCAGTGGGTGTTTCAAAAACACATTCTATCTCTTGATCCCTGACTTCAGTTTCAAAGAACTCAATAGCTGAAGTTGACCAAGCGGTTTCCTCAATGCCACTTAAAGAACACTGAATGGCCATTATAGGAACACTGGCAATTTCTGGTAAAATAATTTTGACATTTTCCATTTCAATGGTTTCTTCATTACCATAATCCACAAACAAAACGTTGCACTGATTAACACTGACTGATGTAATCTTCCCTCTGTACCATTGATTGTCTTCAGAATAAAGCCCAACACAGGGCTGTCCAATTTGAGGGTTGCTTAGTGATGCAACTTTACTGCTACTATCATATTTCTGTGCTATTTCAGACATCAGTGAATCCAATGTTTGATCAATACCTTGTTCTTGAATAAAAAATTTGCTTGGGGAGATCACCCACGTTACAAAAACTTTGATGGGACTGTGAAGAGCTGGAGTTTTGGCAGGAGTTAAAGACATGTTTGACGAGGAAGAGAAGGGTTGTTTTTTGCCTTGCTCTTGATTACATGATGCAGTCTTCAACAATTGTGATATTTTTTTATTATTGTCATATAGTTCGACAGCAATTAAATTATCTTCAAAATCAACCACTTCCATTTCAAGGTCCTTCTCCAACACAAGATCTAAAAAGACATCAGTCTTATTAATGCCAACACCTTGAGGCAGGCTGCAGTGAATGGCTTGCATTGGTAGATCCAAAAATCTAGGCTCCGGTTGACAAACAACATTAAACTGAAGAACTTCATTGGAGCCATAGTCCACCAAGTGAACTTCGTAACCCTTGGTCAGAGTTTTAACGAGAGAAGCCCTGTACCAGGCACTGTCTACTTGGGACTGTACTATACAGGCTTGTCCTACGGCTGGCTCTCTGACAGGTGTACCACCTTCATCTGAATAATGCATGCTGAGTTTGTCCATCAGATCATTAAGGGCACCAGAAAATTTATTCAAAAGGCACCAAAAACTTCTTGGTGAATCAACATGGCTCACAATCACTTTCTCTTTTTGTAATTTTTCAAGGCGTATTTCATTTTTGTAAATTGGTCCATGAGAGGCAGTAACTGAAGTGTTGGCATCACCAACAACCCTTAGTTCTATTAATTCTTGTGATACATCTTTGCTGCCCACTGTGAGTTTAACCACTCTATGCGAGTCAGTTTCATCCACAACCTCACAAACGCAACCATTTTGAGTTAGCTTCTCCAAAAAATCCTTGGCATCATTTGTCCATGACAAATCCCCTTTTCGAAGAGGTCTGACCCCAAATAGGGCACAACGTGTTGCAAGGGGGATAATTTTCCCAAAGTCAGATCCAACTTGTCTAAGCTCACATTTAGGGAGTATGTCAGAATTGCCATAGTCAAGATACAAGACAGCTACCTGGTCGTTGTCCAGTTCCTTCAGAACAAGTCCTCTATACCACATTTGGTCATCTGGGCATCTGGCCACAACAAAATTTCCAGGCAACGAAGCGGCAACAGGCTGTGGTCGAGAATAATACTCCTGAATTTGTTCTGTCATCATATCTAGTTGTTCATTTGCTTCTTGTTGCTGAACCCAAAAGTTGCCAGGATTTTCAACCCATGACAAAAAAACATTGAGTTTACTACCAACCGGCATTATTGGGGCATTAGAAGATTCATCGTTGGAGTTTGCTTTTTGAGCAGCTTCTTTTCTTGATGGATCCCCCTTCTTTTTATCAAGCAGTGGTAGCAGCTGACTACTTATGTCCTTGTTCTCAACTATATCAAACAATGTTACATGGTGGGTGTCACCTTGTTTACTAACAACCTTTACCTCTAGCTCCTTGTCACTCACTAAAGTATCAAACATGTCCTGAATCTCAGAGTTTTTATCAGTTGATTTCAAGGGAAAATTGGACAAGCAACACTTGACGGCTAAGGCAGGGAGCTCCATCATTTCTGGTTTCAGATTACACACAAATTCTAGGCTGACAGATTCTGAGTTTCCATAATCCACAAAGAATATTTGTGCACTATTTGAAGAAACACTCTTGACTATTCCTCTGTACCAAGCCTCATCCTGACTGAATTTAGCTGCACAAACAGTACCAGGAGAAACTTTATTTAAGGGCTTGATGTCTTGTGTCATGTGCAGTCGAGAGAGTGTTTCTGACAGAATAAAGATGTTATTGACATAAGCAGTATCTTGGCACCAGAATTGGCATGGACTATTTGAGTATATGACAGAACCAATTATCTTTGTACCAACACCCCAAACAGTTTCTTTAAAACTTCCATCTCGATTTGGCTGAAATGAAAATAAAAATTTTAATCATTCAATCAATGATTAAATTTTACTTAAATTATAAAATTGTTTAAAATAATTGATTAAAACAAATTATTAGATTTTGTATCTAAAACATAATGAACTGACCAGATTAATTTGTCCACCATTAGGTCCATGTAATGTAGGTAATTGAGCACCGAACATTCCATTAATATAACTTCCATCTTCATCATACATTTCAACCAAGTAAACCTGTGTAACAAATAAGAGGCAAACATATTCAATCAAGAAAATGCAATAGAAAACACTAAAAATACTCTGAATTTCAGTCTAACCATGAAGTAAAAAAAAGAGCTTAACTCTCAAAGAACTTTTCAACCAATGCTGGTAGACACTTTAATTTTTTTTTCTCACCTTTTCACATTCAAATGTTATTTTTAAAATTTATCCATAAATAATTGAATAAAATCAGGAAAAAATTTGATTTCAGACATGAATTCTGGTTTACAGGAACGCTATTCTCGTTCGCCATTGTGACATTCTTGTTAACTTTACTGAAGTAAACTTGTTAACTTTATATGAAGTAAGTATTTTATTATTAACTTTTCCCCAAGTCCATATATAAATTACATTTGACTTTGTTTATCCTGATTACACTGTAAAGTGGCATCATTATTTTACAATTTTCTTCACATTCTGCTTGATAATAAGCTTATAATGATTCTAGATTTTCTTCATAATTGAATAGTTTACTGTAATTAAATTTTATAATTGCTTTTTACAGGTCTATTTCTAATGTTTATCCTAATCTTTTTATTTCACAGATACAGTTATAGCTCTGCAGATTAGGACCTTACCCCACCCTAAGCCTGATTTATTTGTTCCAATGGTTCTAGAAGAAAGTAAATGAAACTATATCTTTCTAGACCCAACATTTCAACTAAGGAAAAACAGTACTGGTAAGAAAGATTTGATTACGCAAATATATTTGACTAAACACTCATAACTGACTAACATTTTACAAAATAAGAATGAAATAAATTACTATTACTATTATTAACTTAATTTAAGAATATGAACAAAAAAAAGAAATGTTCACTAAAGTGTGGTTTTACTTTAAATGTGTTTTTGTTATCATGTGCAGAGAAATTGTCTTTTTTATTTTATATTACAATAAATAGTTTTAAACATTTTTATCCAATGAAAAATGATATTTAGAATAATAATGGTTATTAGAATAGTATTTTAATATATATTTTGACAATAAAGATTTATTTATAGAATTATTCCATGGTGAAATGTATAATTTTTGTAATAAATGAAAAAATGGCTCTATTTTCTGAATGTAAGGATACTTTTTTAAAAAAGGTCTAACTTTTTTAAATATGAGCAAAATGCTTTGAATTTTTTATATGGCATACAGAAATGGAAACTGTTGATGGCAATAATAAAGATTTTATGCTTGCTACAAACACTTATTTTTTTCCTTCATACAGTTTGACATGTGATTTTCTGTACAAAATTTAAATGAAAAAATTCATTAAAAAATTACAACTCAAACTACGTTACCATAATATACTTAAATTTAAAATCATTAGATGTATATTTCAATAGTGAACACAAAGATCCATATTTGTGGTTATGTTCATTTTAAAAAAAAATTAATTCCTGTAACTACCTAAATCAGGTGAAAAAAGGGGAAAAAAACAAGAATATTTTAGAGTTAAAATAAGTTTGAAAATTAATAATTAACTCTTAATGTGGTATAAGGTTTTCAGAAAACTTCCGACTCAGTTCCGTAAGAATTTCCCAAATGGCGATCAACTGGTTAGGAAATTACAAAAATTGCGTAAAATCCATGTATTTTATTACTAGCAATTTGCCCGCGCTTTGCTGCGGGAAGATGGGGTATTAGTGATAAGTGAGTGAGTGCATAAAAAACTATATTTTGGCCCCCAGCGCCCACCAAGGAATATTTTAAATATTATTTCACCTGCTGCCATCGTGGAAGTGTATTTAAAATATCCCCAAATTTTTATGCTTTACCTTTTTGGGAAATAGGAAAAATAGTGCTTTTCAATTTGTATATAGCACATATTTGAAAAAAACACGGCCCCGATGAGTGTGACTTTTTAAAATATATCACGCTATTTTTTGTCGTGAAAGGGTACCCAACAACTTCCTAAAATTTTATGCTTCCACCTACTTAGGGAATGGGAGAATTAGGGATTTTTATTTTTATAAGGTTAATATTAGGGAAAAACTACATTTTGGCCTCCCAGGCCACAGTAAAGAAGGTTTTAAATAATTGTTCACCTGCTACCATCGTGGAAGTGTAGTTAACAAACCCCCAAAGTCTCCTGCGTTTGCCTATATTAAAAATAGGAGAATTATTGATTTTCAAATTTTTATAGCACGTATAAGGGAAAAAACACGTTTTTTGGGCCCAGGCCCTCATGCGCGTGCATTTAACAATTATTTTACGCCAATTTTCGTCGTTTTGAGGGTACCCAACAACATCCTAAAGTTGTATGTTTTTACCTACACAATGAATTGTGGAATTTGTGATGAGTCGGTTTTTAATTTTTTTTTAAAATTATATTTGGGCCCCCGGCCCCAATGTGAGTGGAAATGTATCATTCTCTTTCACCAACTTTCATCTGGAGATTGTACTCAACAACTTCCCAAAGTTTTATGCTTCACCTATATGGAGAATGGGGATATTAGTTATGTGTAGTTTTATATAGTTTATATTTGGAAATAAACTACATTTGGCCCCCCGGCCCCCAGTAAGAGATATTTTGAAATATGTTTTCATCTGCTACCATCGTGAAAGTGTAATTATCAATTACCCAACGTTTCATGAGTCTACCTAATCGAGAAATAAGAGAATCAGTGATTTTCAATTTTTATAAATCTCATATAAAAAAATACGTTTTTGGAGTCCATACCCCATGAGTGTGAATTTCAAAATTCTTTTACACCAACATTTGTCCTGAGAGGTTACTTAACAATTACCCAAAGTTTCATGCTCCTACCTACACTGAAAATTGGAGAATTAGTGATAAGTTTGTTTTTTTTAATATAAAAAAGTATATTTGGGCCCCCGGTACCCAATTAGAGGGAATTCTAACATTCTTTTTGCCAATTGTCGGGAGCTTGTACTAAAAAAAATTCAAATTTTTCATGCTTCTACCTATATGGGAAATAGGAGCATTAGTGATTTTCAATTTTTGTATAGCTCATATATAAATTTCCAAAGTTTCATGCTTATACCTACACGGAAAATAGGAAAATTGGTGATTTTCAATTTTTATAGGAAAAAGGAAAAAAGTGTTTTTGGGCCCTCGGCCCCACATGAGCGAGATTTTTAAAAATTCTTTTTCGCCAATTTTCGTCGTTAGAGGGTAACCAACAATTTCCCAAAGTTTCATGCTTCTACCTACACGGGAAGTTGGAGAATTAGTGACGAATGAGTGAGTGAGTGAGT
>MUZC01000138.1:313605-323843 GCA_002072015.1 Radix auricularia
TGTCCTTTTGGTTCCTTGTGGAACATAGGGCCTCTGTCAACGCTCGCCACTGTGCACGGTCCCTTGCCAGTCGTTTCAATTCTTCCCAGCTCTTTCCAGTTCTTCCAGCCTCATCTAACATGCACCGTCTCCATGTACGCTTGGGTCTTCCTCGCTGGCGTTTTCCCTGGGGGTTCCAATCTAAGGCCTGCCTCACCCTGCTGTTATCTTTCCGAAGGGTGTGTCAAATCCATTCTTAAATGCTTTAATTTGTAATAAATAATTTGTAATAAATAATAATAATATATTTTTTTTACTATTAATATTATCTTATCACATAGACCATAGAATTGCATGCAATCAAAATGGGGGTGAGAAATCAGGCTTATAATTTTATAAATAAGTAGGCCTAAATGGAAAAGACGTAAACAGGGAAGGGTTAGCCTGACAGGACGTAACAAAACAGCGAACGTTTCAACAGAGCCTTCCTCAACGAACAAAGAATACACAAATAAAACGAATATTCACCGCAGCTTAGATTTTATTTTTTTATATTCGTTAATATAATTTCTCGGTAAGCGTGGTGAATTTTTCAGTAAATTTTATAATTATAGCTCACTTGTTTTGAATGTAAGTTGTTATATTACTATAGTTGCACATCTCCGTATATAATATAATACTAAATCCTTTCTGGAATGTTTCAACGGTTTCTTTTACGTACATCTTCAAGTCAATTGAACTCATTCATATAGCCAAGTACAAGAAGTTGCAAAGCTAGTAGAGCATGACTTTCCGCTAATTTTGCGCTGGTAGATAGATGGCAGTCTTTTCCTGCAGGTGATCATTTCATAGCAATTTCGAGCCTAAAAAATTTGGAGGATACTCCCCCCCCCCCCCCACACACACACACAAATACCCGTACAGGCTACATAAATGCGCGTACGAAATAATATTCTAAGTTTAGAAAGATGACCCGTTTACACATAACGTGCCTTGTTTAATTCTCGGGCAACGTTTCAATGGTATATAGATCTAAATATAAGCAATTAAAAAGGTAGCACATTTTTGTCCATTTGTTTGAAGTCTTATTTTTATTTTAAAAGTAATTAATTAGATGCTAATAATTGTTCCGCCAGAATGACTCGCCGCAATGAGATATTCATAATTTTACACGTTGATATTTTCTCGGCTCCACCTCCTTATACTTATTGAGTTCAGGAGAACTCGGTCACGTTTCCCTCTCATGTGGGGACTACTAAGCTATGCAGGTGTAGCCAGTTGCAGTATATACTCCCCTTTGGAGAAAAAAAACCAAAAACTAACCACACTGTCAAACATAAAGGCAGGTTTAAGATAAAAGTAAAGATGGTTTTATTTGTCAATGCTTAAATCTTCTAATGTACAAAATCGCTTTCGTACGCTGCCAAGCCGATATATATGACCTGGTACCTTATCTTAGATATACAGACGCTCCTTCTATGCAAAAGATAATTGCGTCAACAGACCATGACAGATGATCTGTTGGCAAGTGATGTAGCGGTCACAGGCCACGGCTATAAGGGTTCCACGCATTACCCAGCCGCTTAACTATTGTCTAGTTAAGTACCCATTCAGAGCTGGGTGACTCGGGGACTCCTCAGGCCCCGGGGACAAATCCTCGTCTTCGCGTGGATTCGAACTTTCAAAACATTATAAAATTTTGTTTTAGGTTGACTCATACCGTCAGGCCCGGACTTAAGAGACCCAGGGCCATAGGCACTTTTGATCTTACGGCCCCCAACCATCTAGAAGCTATTTTGGGAATTAGCAAATTAAATGCACAACAGTACAGAACAAATAATCTTTAATTGACTTAAATAAACATCAGAATAATACAGTGTATATTACCAGTGGCGTAACGAAGGGGGCCGGGGGGCAAATGCCACGGGTGGCACTTAGCTATGGTGGCAAATTCCTAGTCGCTGATTAGTTTCGAGCAAGGAAAATTTTACAAGAAGGTGGAGTTTTCATGGGAATAAATAAAAACGGTGACCCGTCAAAACGCCCCCGGACAAAACGGCCCCGGTCAAAACGGCCCCGGACAAAACGGCCCCGTTCAAAACGGCCCCGGTCAAAACGGCCCCGGACAAAACGGCCCCGACATGACTTTTAATTAAGGAGATTTTTTATGTGCAATTTCTGAGCATTTGGGGGCATATTTTAACAAATTTTATATTTTCTAACCTATTTGTATGTATATATACTACAAACTAAGATCGGAAATTTTTAAGAAACCACGATGTACGTACAATAAGCACTTATGGCCGGCCGGTTGTGGTCGGACAAATAAAGACGGTTGAGACTGCGTAACATTGTATGCCAATACGTGCCCCAGGGCATTGGGAAAACAATGGGTTTAAAGTCTCACGAGCCCCGTCAGATTGCATTCGCTCCGTCTGATCTCTTCCTTTGTCCCAGGCGCAATGGTATGGGCCTGTCCATAAACGGAGATCAAACAAGGTAAATATTAAGGTGGTGTGGTACTTTATTGGCCAAGACTGGCTGGCCAGACCTCACATTGGCCACGCACACTGGAATAATTAGGGGCCGTCCATAAATGACGTCACGCGATTTTGGCCGTTTTTACCCCCTCCCCCTTGTTACACTTCATACCAAAAGCTTAGACCCCCCTCACAATATTACGTAACAAAGCTTTGACCCACGCCCTACAATCCGTAATTTGTAATTGAAAATTACCATGCCAATAAATTGAAAATAATTTTTAAAAATTCTCATTTTTAAGTTACGTCAAATTCTTTTTACCCCCCTCCCCTCATCAGTGGCGGATTTAGCTTTGTCTGCGTGGGGGGCGAGGAGAATTTCAGGGGGCGCCGAAAATTTTACTAAAAACTGATTTTTGGGTAAATACTAGGGCTGTTAACGATTAATTTAAATTTAATTGTTAACTTTTGAACAATTAACGATTAATTAATCGTTAATTTTGATTAAAGCCTAAAATTTTAATTTATGGTCTCATAAGTAACACTTATTTAACGTTCTGATAAAAATCTAAATAACACTGGAATGTCTTCTTTATATATCAACTTTTCACCAACTACGCAAAAGTGTGTTGACATTAATTGGTTCAATTGACAATATAACCAGTAGAACAGAACTGAACAATCATTGACATGGAACTGATGTAACTGGTATGCTCAAAACGGTCTTGGCAAGGAATGACATTATCAGATATTGGTGTTCATTAACTTTCCACAATTGTACTGGATTAATGGATTCAAGAACGTTCATCTCCATTTTGTAACGCAGTAATTCATCAGAAGAGCTGTCATCATTTCTGTCTCTAAGTCAAACTCCATTACTGCCATTAGCTTCATACGCTTTTCATTTGGTTTGATAAGTAGGCAAACTTTATCAACATTTTGAACATTCCCGTCAGTCAATATTTTAAAACCAAAATGTACATGTCATCTTCAGGAACTTCATTATTTATCAGGCGCTATTTTTAAAAATTGTTTATATATACTTTTTTTTTTACTTCCAATTATTTGTAAGTGGTGTGTCAATTAATCGTTAAAAATAATTTAATCTTTAAACATTTTTAATTATAACTCGAGAAATTAATCATTAATTTCTGCAGGCCTAGAAATAATAATTATGAGCCTACTAATTTAGTAAATTTTCCAAATCATCGAACTAGACAAACAAAAGAAACAATATAAACATAGATCTATATGCTTTCAAAATAGTGACGTATATTTATTTCAATCGTATATTTTTTTAATCTAAGAAAGAAACTTAGTTTATGCGAATTTGTATAGAGCCCTGAGCCTTATTTAAATTCCTTTCTACATGAACCTAAACGATTTATCGTTGATTCAAAGTCAAATTTCTCATGTTCATTTGAAATTATTGCCAATCCAGACAGGCGTTCATTTTTCATTTTTGAGCGCAAATAATTTTGATGATTTTCAATCATTGCTACCAAGAAGATTCAAGTAAATTTGTATAGAGTAGAACTATTGATAAATTAGGGAGTCCAAATGCCATTTATTTTTCAAACAAGAATGGTAGAAAGTCTTTAAGTTGTAGCCCACTAGTTGTAGATAATGATGGACGTTGTGATGGACGTTGTGATGCATACAAATCTTTGAAGGTATACTATTCAACGATTGCTTCTTCAGGGTTAATATGTTTGTAAATTTTGCATCAACTTCAAAGAGAATCTTTATTTTCTTCCGACATTTTTGATGGATCAGTAAAATAGAAATAAATAGCTGTGCCCCTAAAGTCAATAAATCGATCATCTATTTATTTTAGAAGTGTATCCAAGATAGTGAAGTATGTTTCAGATTTAAAACTAGTAGTTGGATCATCAGCCCTTTCATCTCTACTAAGTTCACCTGCCATGCTTTTATTTTTTTGCAAATTTGAGTTTCTTTAAATTTTGTTTTTAACATCTATTTTGGAACAATTTTCGTTAATAGATTATTAGACATCTACTTTCAGAATTTTAAAAAGCTTGATCGCTTCTCTTTTCAACAAACTTATTTCTTCCAACATCGATCAATCGTTTTGCTATTGCAATGTCAATACTCTTGCGCTACAAGTGGTTTGATAACACGAAAATATCAACCAGGTTTTGTACAAATAGCATCAGAAAAAACAAAAGAATATTTGTTATTAAAACAGATAGTCCCACAGCTTCTGCTCTGACTTACGACACTTCCTCTATGTTATGTTGATTTCCCTGAATTTATATCTTCTAGAGTGGCTAGAATAGCAGAGAATGATTCAACAACTGCATCGACTGCATGCTTATGGCTTGACCATCTTGTATCAGAAAGTCATTTCTGAGTTTTTACTGTTAATTCATATTGACATTTATGATCTTTTTTAAGAGTATGTAGACGTGGTAAACTAGACGTAAAGAATGCATACAACCTTTCAGCTGAGCCAAAAAAAAAACAAACAACTGTACATTACTGTATACAGAAATTGCTTCGATAATGACCAGTTCAAAACATGGGTACAACATTGGGTGAAAGTTTTAAGTCCACTTTTAATTCCAGACATCACAGATGCGCCATCGTATACCTTTCCTCCACAGATTGTGATGTCAATGTTTCGCTTTTGTAATGTGTAGTTCCGTTAGAATCTTCTAAGCAAATGCAGGTTTGCAGCATTTCTGTTTACCAAAGTATACAAGCCTATAAATCTTTCCTCAACATTTCTTGATTTTAAAACTGAACGTAAAGTGACATCTGATGAATTTTAGATATATTAATGGTTGAATCAATAATTAAAGAAAAGAAATGTGAAGACTTAACTTTATTATCAATTGCTGCTGATAATTCAGGTGCAAATGATTGAATTAAATGAATTTGCACATCATTACTTAAATAAATTTCATTTTTCTTTTTAAACTTTAGATGACTGTTTAAAGTGGAATCATAGTTGGCTAATAAACTTAACATTTAACGAAAATTTCCAGTATTTCTACAACTATCATCAATAAAGCAAGATTGTTCTCTGTGTCCGTTGTTTTGCTAAAACAATGTCACGCCTATCATTCGTTTCAATGCTTCTCTATTATTTTCCACTTAGCGACACTCCTGACTGACCAAACAAGATATTGCAGTTTTGAAATACGATATTTAGCAACCAATATTGTCATATTGCAGTTTAGTGATTGATTAAAAGTTTCGTGTTTAACAATCTTTTTTTCTGCTCTAGTTACACCTTTTTAGTGTTCATTAAGGGCGTCTTAAGGGGGGCGCCATTTTAGACCGAACAGGTGCGCGGGGGGGGGGGGGGGGGGGCGACCCGCCCCCCCTGCCCTATAGCTAAATCCGCCACTGCCCCTCATCACATATCGTCACAAACGCTTGACTCTCTATTCCACTCCCCAAATTGCGTGACATAATTTATGGACAGTCCCTAAATATGAATTTTCTTAATTGTCCCCAATTTGCCAAAGACAACTTACATCAACAAAAACAAATTTAAAAAGGAACATCATTTATTTATAATAACATCTCTAAATTTAAAACACGTAAAGGTAAAAGAACGAACAGTAGAGTTGTAATACTAAAACTAATAATGCCATTAAATTTTAACTTGGAAATACAAAAAACTAATAACCTTATTCAACCATCAAAGACATTTAAAATCATTTTGCGAATTTAAAAGAAACGCAATTTAAAAAGTGCCCTTTCTTCTCTTCTAGAAATTGTGTATGAAATGGGTTGAACAAAATTGGGAAAAAAAAATTTAACTTAAAAATCCTAATAAAAATGGGGCCGTTTTGTCCGGGGCCATTTTAAAAGGGGTCGTTTTGACCGGGGCCGTTTTGTCCGGGGCCGTTTTGACCGGGGCCGTTTTGTCGGTGAACCAATAAAAACAAAATATAAAAGAAATAAAGGAACAATACAAAAGTATGTGGAATTCTTCTTTCAAAACTTCAAACTCCTTATTGCTATACATTCTTCTGATACAAATACTACTGTACTGAAGAACACGATGCTTAATTAGTATGAGAATTTGAGACTGATGTGATGGTAACTTAGTTGATTTTTCAAATTTGAAAGCCACTAGTGTAAAAAAAAGTAGAAGCAAAAATTACTACTTCCTGATTCCTATAAATTTGAAACATGATCCAATGAAATGGTCTCCGTGGTCCCCCCTCCCCGGCAAAGTCCTCGTTGTTAATAAGCTTCAAAACTTTTTTAAAAAGTAACTTTAAGTTTAATAATATAAAAGAAAAGCATAGATGCATAAAAGAAGACACTATTATAAAATACGTGAACGTTTCTTATGCCAAACTTCAAACTCCATACAAACTCCATAGAGAATCTGAAATCATCAGATTCTAAGGCCACAGAGCTGAAAAACATGGCGGATTAAGGGGGGGGGGGCTGACTGTTTGGTGGCCCCCAAACTTTTTATATTTTATAATGAAAGTGTACACATGTTTGCATGAACCCTTGAGAATACAATAAATGAAATACATTTATAAATATTATCTATACAACTGATCGCGATTCAGTCTTAATCATCGAAAAAACTTGATTTAATTGGCTCACTTAGAGAACCTAGTATAAATATATTTTATGTTTTTAAAATTTCTCATATTAGACAAGCTCCGCTGGCCGTGTGGAGAAAGCACAGGATTGTAATGCAAACGGTGTCGAGTTCGATTCCCAGCTGTGGAAAATTAAATTTTTCTTTTTACACTCAATTGCACCATACCGCGAACACTTCAAACAGTTATTTCTTCGTGTTCGTTTATTTTTTTTTTTCATTATTAATATTAAGTTACAGTCATATATTAGCTGTTAACAATTATTTTATTTTAAGGGGCGCTGGCTGGATAGGGCCCCTGATTGATTGCAGCCTGGGGCCCCGTGCAGTCTTAATCCGCCCCTGAGCTAACGTAGTGTACGAACATGACACTAATATGCGGGTAGATCTACCTATAGTTGATACAAATTTGATTTTAGCGTAAGTAAACTGTCGGAGAATATTTTTTGCGTACTTAAATGTTTTATTCTTCCGAAGCATCATTATCTTAATTTTAATGGCTTTTGTCTTGTTGCATAAACAAAACAATGAACTTAATTACTTTTCTAATGGAATTAAAACTTGACACACATAAATCATAAAGTAGACACTCATGATTAAGTGCTCAACATTACCAAAGTTGTTTGCAATTTTAAGGAATCAGAAATCGGATTTTAAAAATAGACTATTAATAAAGAACAATACGTCGCTGTAAAAGAAAACAAAACAAAGAGGCAAACATTTCTTGTTAGAATTATCATTCAATCCTGGAAAATTTGAATGTTACTTTTTGAAGTCACAAAGGGGACAATACTGATGCAAATAAATGGTATATTCTTGAACCGACGCATTAGCTTGAAAAATACGATGGATAGCTCTGAAAACATCGTGTGGAAAAGGGGAAAAAACAAACTTGTCATCTCAAATTCAAACTAAGCTGATATCAATTTTAGGAGATACAGTTCACTAACATTATATTTCATGAACCTGATATCAAATATTGTTCAAGGTATATGATAGCTTTTCACATAGTTCCCTTAAAAGGATCAAGCCAGTCCGTTTGATTGATACAATAAAGATTGAAAAAAAAACGTAGACGTAAAATCTTTCAAAGATTTCACAAAAGCGAAAGTAAATCTACATACGACATATCTTAAATGATTTTAAATAATTAATGTTCTGAAAATCTAAGGAGGCCCAATTTGATAGACACAAAAGTTTAGCTACATTAGGACAAGCCTGTGTAGCAGACATCGCCAAAGCTTTAAGTCTGTACAGCAAAAACTCTTTGTTTCACTGGCGCTCCAAAATGTGCGGTGAGACAGCAGTCAGGCCTATAAATTATTAAATGGAAAGCAGGTAAACCGAATATGAGTTAGCTGACAGGACGTAACAAAACAGCGAACGTTTTGACAAAGAGTCTTCCCCCAATGAACAAACAATACACAAATAAAACGAACATAAAGAAATGAAAAATAAAAACTAAAAAAACCCAAAGAGTCAATGAAAACTCGTTTTTTTTTTGTGTTGTTGTAATTTCTACGAGTATTTTTGCTGGAGGAAATAGGGACAATACATTCTTGTTTCTTGATACTATATAAATATCCTACTCAAACATTTGAATATAAAATGTATGAATAATATCAAAATTATAACTTAATTTACACTGAGGGGCCTTCCAAACAGTACGCCACGCTCCAGAGAGGGGGGGGGGTGAGAGGAGTGGTAAGAATGTGTGACCGTTTGTGGCAGTTAAAATTTGTAAAAAAAAAATAGCATGACGTACTTTATGGACGACTCCCTAAGTAACTTAGATAAAAATAAATAAAATATGTTGAAATGTAGCTAGAGCCGAAAATATTGAGTCAAAATGTGATGAAAACAAAATGTTTTAAAATGTAAAGCACACGACGCCACAATAGTTTCCTTTTTATAGTAAGAAAAAATAAACAACTTATGATTTCAATTTTTGCAATTATCCATTATACTTTTTTTTACACGTAACAGTACATAACTGTATCAGCTTTGTATCATTGATATTCATGTTGATAAATAAAAAGACATCGATTTTTGTATTATTTGACCACATTGTTTTCTGTACTCAAAACAGTTATTTTATTTTGGCCTTTCTAATACTTTTGATCGTCGTTTCAGAAAATATCCATGGGTCAGTTAATTTATTAAGAGGATTCAGTGGGCCATTTGAAAATTTAACGTGGGCCGTATTTGTCCCGCGGTCTGGACGTTGGACTCCTCTGCAATTAACGCATCTGAAGCCTTGAACCGCACCTTTAACCTTTACCCCTGTTCCTGCCTTTATCTGTTAAGTTATACTTATATCAGCTGTATTTTTTTTACTGATCTACTCCACTAGACAGAATTTGGCACAATTAGTCAAGGATTGTGCTTTCTCGGTAATAAGATTAAGACTAAAATTAGAATTACTAAAAAAAAACCAACTAAGTCTGAACTAAAGACTACTACTATTTATTATTTAAACTGTTGCTAATACTAATACTAATACTATTAACTATTAATACTAATGACTAATACTAATACTAATACTAATACTAATTAATTTTAGTATATAATAATATTAATATAGTATAGTATAGTCAGTATAGTCTATAGTCATAGTCATAGTAAAATTAATAATAACAACTAATATCTACTATTACTATCAGTATCAGTCAAGAGTAATGGTTAGTAAATATAGTATAGTATAGTAGTCATAGTATAGTAATAGTAATAGTAATAGTGAAGTCACGTATAACGTCAGTGTAAGTCAAGTGTAATTCACGCTAGGCCTAATTGACTAATTGTGACTAATCTCACTTAGTTCATCAGTAAGTCACTTAAGTCAGTAAGTTAACAGTTTAAGTTAAGCCTGTACTACCAAGTGTTATTTTTAGTCAGGACCCGCCCTAAGCCCTAAGTGTATTGACTATGCGGGGCCCAAGGCAGCATAGGCATAGGATGAGCGGGGCCCCTGGCCCTGGGCAAGGGGGCCGGCAGTAAGTTGAGTAAGTAGTAAGTTATGTTGTTATGTCACGCAATTTTTGCCAATTTTTTACCCTCCTTCGTCACATGTCACAAAAAGTTAGACTCCCACCTCCAATATGATGACACAAAACTTTGACTTTGCCACCCCCACCCCCGCAAAACAAAAAAATATAGATTTATATATATATGTATATATA
>MUZC01000138.1:323873-362095 GCA_002072015.1 Radix auricularia
GAAGATTTTGCTGCGCGAGCTCTTATTTGCAGACGATGCTGCCTTAATATCTCACACAGCAGATGGACTGCAGAACGTTGTATCCAGCTTCTCCGCTGCTTGCAAAGATTTTGGCCTGACCATTAGCATAAAGAAAACCAATATTATGGCACAGGGTGCTGCCTCCCTCCCAACTATCACTAAAGACGACTGCACCTGGATGTTGTTGACAGTTTTACATATCTGGGATCAAACATCTCGAGCACCCTCTCACTGGAAGATGAGATAAGCGGTAGGATAGGGAAGGCAGCAACTGTTATGGTTAGACTGTACAAAAGAGTCTGGTCCAATGCCAAATTCACAGCAAGGACTAAGCTGCAGGTATACCAGGCCTGCATACTGAGCACGCTCCTCTATGGATGCGAGTCATGGACCACTTATACCAGGCATGAAAGAAGGCTCAATAGCTTCCACCTCAGATGCCTGCGCCGCATCCTTGACATCAAATGGCAAGAGAAAGTCCCCAACACAGAGGTCCTGGCTGAAGCAAGCATGAGCAGCATTCCAGTCATATTAAGCCAAAGACGCCTCCGCTGGCTTGGACACGTCAAGAGAATGCAAACATTTATAAAGCAAAGTGCCTACACTCGCATGAAACCCAAAATGTTGGTTTTGCTAGGCTGGTTTGAATTAAGGAAGTAATATTTTAGTCGCCTGCCAGCTGATGAGGCTCTGCTTGCTGACTGTGGCACACGTGCCATCACTAGTCTAGACCATTAGGCGCAGTAATCTTCTGTATTGTCTAGAAGTAGTCTGTATATAACTTTATAAGATTGACACTAGTTATTTTTGTTTTGTTTATGAAAACACTTTTAAAAAAAGGGTTTATTAAAGATTTAGTTTAAAAAGTTAATTATTAAATAAATCACCAATTAATGATTAATGTTTTGAAAAAAATAGATAACTCTCACATCATGTATGATCAAGTTCACTTAATTAACTTAATTGACTTATAACATCTCATAATCATATACTTTACTTTAAAAATTTATTCAAGCAAGTGCAAGTTCAAGTTCAAGCTTAAATCCAGTTCAAATTTAAATTATTTAAATTTACTTTATCTTAATCATGTCATTATTGTCATAACTAATTTCTTTTATTCTATAATCTTCAGAAATCTGAGGATGAGGAAAGTGCTTTAGCAGTCACACCTTCACATTTGATACTCTAGAAAAAGATCCAAAAAATTAATTGTACATATATTATTCTAATAACCAATATGAATGTCATGATGGATGAGCCAATTACAGAAATGAGTAATCCACTTTCATATAATATTGATACAGCATCTTCTAAAGGTCAGTTTAATCATATATAGTTTAGAAGTAGAAACTTTTATGTGAAATATAACTGCACTTATTTCTTGACTGTCCCAATCTTGGAATCAAAAATGTTTTGTAGTCATTAGGAGTAGGCCTAATTGTCCTTACTAATCATTTAAATATTACTAAAGATTCATTTATCGCAGAATTAAAATAAAATCTGCTTGAATATATTTGCTAATAAAAGTTAACTCCTACAAAACCAAAAAAAAAACCAGTGGTTACTGCTTCTTTTTTTGAAAAATATTTAAATGTTTTTGTATCTCAGAAATAGCAGAAATTTTGTATGCTTGTGACCTGGAGATTTTTCACGGGTGGAAGGAAACCAAGGTAAGTGAAAATCTCTGTCATAAGATGATCAAATAAAATGATAAATTTGCCTTATAATAGAATCTTTTTATAAAATAATAACTTTTCTATCCTGCACTAAGATTTTGTATTATTCACTGCTTTCCATATTGTATCAATTCATTATGCGCAGCTCATTAACAAATTAAAAGCCATGTCTAAAATAGAGGCAAATGAAAGGTTGATGGAACCAAGTATGGGTTGATAGAAAGAGAATCATCAACATTTTTTATGATGGATTAGAAACCTCTTCTGTATTTTACATTGAAGATTATCGGGTTTGCCCAAGCTGATACTTCAGTATATGTATCCAGAATAAGCAGATGTTTTTATGGGAACAAATTAATCTGGGGTGTAGAACTACCAGTGTTTAAAAATGATATTTTGGCAGTGATAAAATTTAAATATCCAACCCCAATAATTTTCAGAATAATTTTAAATCCAAAATATAAAATACTCAAGCAGTTAAAGATACAAAACCAGAAAGTTCCAAGTTTCAATAATCAAAGCAGCTTTTGTCAATTATTAATATTCACTAGCCATGGCACTGAAATAAAAATCCTATTACTCTTATTCAGTGCTAAACACTATTTATTTTTTGGGTAAAATTCTTTTACTTTCTTGTAAACAGCGTAAATAATTGTTTAGAAAATTTAATTTAAATATTAATTTGTATTTCTACAGGGTATAAGGGATGAGAATATTATTATCAAAATTGAACAACTAGCACAAAAAATGTCTGAAATTATTAAGGTGATTATGTTTTGATTTTTCTTTTTGTCTGCTGAAAAATATTATGAGAAATAGAAAAATTGAAAAGTAGATTTTTACACGCCAACACTCATTGAACATTTGTTGCACTTTTATTTGCAGCTTCCCTCATCGTACAAAGCAAAAGCACATAGTAAACAGACTAATTATTCACAATTACTATTCATTAATACCAAAAGTTTTTTTTTTTTCATCAAGTTTCAAGTGTCTCTTACAGTTACATGCAATAAAAATTCACTAAAAATGATTAATCTTTACTAAGAAACATATTTTAAAAATTACTTAAAACTTTCTCAGTTTGTCTTTATTTCATTTTTAAATTGTTTTGTTTATTTTGCAGAATGCACATGGATTAATAGTAATAAGTGGATGTGGAACTTCAGGTAGAATAGCGTTCTTAACTGCTGTAAGTTAGGTCTGTTCTCCTTTCTACATGTTTCAACATTTTACATTCAAAATTCTCTAAAAGTTTTTATTTATTGTAAGATCTTATCATATCTATACAGACGCTCCTTATATGCAGAAGATAATTCTGTCCACAGACCATGAATGATGATCTGATGGCAAGTGATGCAGTGTTCACAGGCCGCGGCTATGAGGGTTCCATGCATTATCCAGCCACTTAACTAGTGTTAGGTACCCATTCGGAGCTGGGTGACACAGGGGTGCCCTAGGCACAGGGAAAAATCCTTGCCTTTGCATGGATTTTAACCCGTGACTATCGGTATACCAGTTCAGTGCGCTGCCACCGAATATTAACTGTTGTTTTTGTAAACTAACTCACTTTTGAAATTTTGACCAAATGTTTATACAAAAAAATTAATTCAAATTTTGGAATTAAAAATATAACTATGTAACAAAAATTAAATTACATAAAAATTATCAGTGTCAAAATTGAACATGTGTTTCTTTTCAGAGAACTTTTAACAGATACCTTAATTCTATTGGAGGAAATGAATGTTTTCATTACATTATAGCTGGAGATGACAGGTACTACTCTAAGCAAATGGGGAATTCTCAACTTTTAACAAAATAAAAGAAATAATTTTATGTTCCTTTCACTTTACTCCTGTATTCTTTTTCTAATAGTGTTTGCAAAAAAGATACATTGAGATTTATTTTTTGAAATTTACACTTAATAATACATGTACTAAAATACCCTTAGATTTTTAAAAACATTTTGCTTTGCTTTTACATGTTTTTTTTACTGGCAAACAAATCCCTAGGATTTTAAAGGGAAAACCTCCAGCTCATCAAGGCCAGTGTAAACAGAAAAACATATATAGCCTTTATTCTGCGTTTTAAGTTTTTGGGCATTTACAGCCTGGGACCAATGTTCCATTTAAGTTTTTCAGGTGCACGGCCGCGCAGATATTTGACAGACGCCACGCAGATATTTGACAGACGCCACGCAGATATTTGACAGACGCCCCGCAGATATTTGACAGACGCATGCAGCAGCTTAGAGTTACCAAGCGGCAAATTTTGTAATATATTTCACAGAAAAAAAATACATACAGTGCACATTTGCACGCAAGTTTTTTTACTTTGCATACGGACAAACAAACCTTAGCGGGAACATTGCCAGGGACACATTTACCCATAAGAACATCAGCTGGTTAGAGATATTCCAGTCTTAAGCACCTGGTTTTGTTCTAAACTTCCTCTGAAGCACCTCAAAGGTTGTCAAGCTTGAGACACTGACTCATCACCTGTTGGTAGAAAGGAAATATTGTGATCTAACTGCCAGTTTCTGATACCCTTGCTAGTTGTTCTTATTTCTTACTCAAGACTTATCTTCCCAGAAACATCACCAACCCCAATAACACACACAGAATGATCAAAACATTGATTTTGGTTCCTCAATATATAGGAGACAAAATACTAGATTTCAAATTCTTTTTCGGTGCTCTGTTTCATAGGGCCCTATTCACTTCACTAGAGCTGGCAGAGGATGATCCAGTGGTTGGTGCCAACAAATTAAAACAGGTGCAATAATGAACATGTGTGTCTTTATGACATGTGTGTGTGTCTTTATGACGTGTGTGTGTCTTTATGACGTGTGTGTGACTTGATGACATGTGTGTCTGACTTTATGACATGTGTGTCTGACTTTATGAAATGTGTGTCTGACTTTATGAAATGTGTGTCTGACTTAATGACATGTGTGTCTGACTTTATGACATGTGTGTTTGACTTTATGACATGTGTGTGTGACTTTATGACATGTGTGTGTGACTTTATGACATGTGTGTGTGACTTTATGACATGTGTGTGTGACTTTATGACATGTGTGTCTGATTTTATGACATGTGTGTCTGACTTTATGACATGTGTGTGTGTGACTTTATGACATGTGTGTCTGACTTTATGACATGTGTATGTGAGTTTATGACATGTGTGTGTTACTTTATGACATGTGTGTGACTTTATGACATGTGTGTGTGACTTTATGACATGTGTGTGTGACTTTATGACATGCATGTCTGACTTTATGACATGTGTGTCTGACTTTATGACATGACTGTGTGACTTTATGACATGTGTGTGTGACTTTATGACATGTGTGTCTCATTTTATGACATGTGTGTCTGACTTTATGACATGTGTGTCTGACTTTATGACATGACTGTGTGACTTTATGACATGTGTGTCTGACTTTATGACATGACTGTGTGACTTTATGACATGTGTGTGTGACTTTATGACATGTGTGTCTGATTTTATGGCATGTGTGTTTGACTTTATGAAATGTGTGTCTGACCTTAAAAAAATTAGTATTATCCATTAGAAATATGAGTTCAACTGAAGTTCAAGTGATAAATAAATGATATGACTTGAAAATCTAAAATATGTTCTTTTTTTTTTTGGAAAGCCACATCCTTATTTGATAGACTAATTTTGGATACGGATATTATCTTAAGTTTTAGTCCCTTAATTATAAGATAAAGAGAATACTAACTTCAATTTAGTTTGAAAATATAATAAGAAAGTTTCAATAATTTATCTTGTAAAAGTTAGTAAAGCTGATTTCTCATGGGGAATTTTATGATAAACAAAGAAATTTTCTAAATATAACTTGTTTACTTCCTAAATAATTTTGTTTTAATTTTAAAATTCAAATCGAATTATTAACCACTGATTGATTAAAAAAAAATTTAGCTTGAGCTGCACAATTTTATATAGAAGGACAAATTATAGCTAAAACGTACATTTTATTTAATATTCTATTTGTTATAAAATTATAATTTATAAAGCAAATTAAGTATTACAACTGAATTTGAAGACAGGCTTTTAGCATGTTTTTTTCCCCTTCAGTTGTGTGAGAATAAAACTGATGTTATTTACATTGGAGTAACCTGTGGCCTTTCAGCTCCGTTTGTGGCTGGTCAGTTGGATTATTCCTTGTCTCATCAAGACATTTACACACCTGTCCTCATTGGATTCAACCCCACTCACCAGGCCAGGTAATCATTTCTATAAAGATCACTATCAATTTTTATTGACCTAAAGAGAAAATTAATTTAAGCTTTTTATAAGCAAAACTTAGATAATCTGTATATTTATATTTTTTCATGAAGTCAATTCAAGGAATCCTTGTAATAAGTCTCAACAGAGTTAAAACTAGGGAAATAAATAGGTGAGATATTATAAATTTATGACCAAAAAGTTAAAAATCATTTGATATGCAAAAGTAGGGGGGGGGGTCAGTTTTTGTCAGTTATCAGAAGATTTGACGGGGGCCGCGGTGGTCGAGTGGAAAGCGCGCTCGACTGTCGTTCTGATGGTCACGAGTTCGAATCCATGGGAAGCCAAGGAATTGTTCCCGGGGCCTAGGGCGTCCCCGAGTTCCACCCAGCTCCAAATGGGTGAAAAGCGGCGGGGTAATGCGTGGAACCCTTAGCCGTGGCATGTGAACGCTGCATCACTTGTCAAAAAATAACTGCTGCCTTGCAGATGGTCTTGGCTGACCAAAGGCTATGGAAGCAAATCCAGAAAATACAGCAGGCTGAAGTCGGAGACCACGGGCCAATTGGCGCAAAACTCGTGGCACGCAAAACTCAATATTCAATATTGAGAACGAAGAAGAAGAAGAAGATTTGACCCATTTATCATATCAAAAAGGAAGAATTGAAATGATTGACAATTTTATTGTAATATAAATTTCTTTATAGGTTGTTATTTTTGTTTTCCAATTTCTAAATCATTTCTTTTAACAAATGATTCAGAAACCTTAAGATTGAAAAGTGGGATAAAACATTCCTTCAAGGTAATTTACAAATTTACTCTAAGTTAAAAAATGTAAACTTCTTTTTCCTGTATGTTTAATATTTTATTGTTAAAATGAATTTTAAAAAAAAAGTAAACATGTTCTAATTTTTAAGGGCACGCTATCATTGCTTTGAAAATTCTGTCTCCTATATTTGTTAAGGAAGAGGAGGTGGGGAAGGGGCTGGCAATGCTTCTGTGAAGATGATACTTTGCTGAGCTACTCATAGAGGGTGTCAGGATCTGCTGATAATAAAAAGGATGTATCAAATGTTGTAGCCTCAACTGTTCTTTTTTTGTTTGTTTTGAATCTTGTCCCTGTTTCTGGTAGGAACAAGTGGGTCCTGAACTGTGTTCTTAATGGTATGAACAAAACTTCCAGTCACACCCTCAATGTCTAAGCAGTAAAGGTTTGAGTGTCTGGTTTATGTTGTAGCAGCTGTCAGCTGACCACCTCATTTATTTTATTTTGACTAACATGATTAGCCTGGATATTTGTCATTGTTTATCCAAGAATGGCCAGCCCAGTGTTTCAAGCATGTTGCCAAAATTTGAGCTACTCATGTTTTAGTTTATCAAAGCCAGCTGTCCCCCCCGCCCCTCCACTGAGCCCCCGCCCCAACCCGTTGATTTTCTTCTGGAAAATGGGTACCAGACAGCACTTGGTCAAAAGTTTGATGGAATCTTTAGGCTCCAATTTGTAAAGTTGCTTAACCTAAGATTTTTACTTGAGAACTCTTGTGTTTTTCTCATCCCTGAAAAGAAAATGTTTTTTTGAATGGTATCACAGGGGTACCTTATTGAGAAAGTTCATAAGGGGGGAGCAGAGAGTCTCCACTTCTGGAGACTGACAGGGTCTAACAATTGACAGCATAAAATTCCATTACCAGCTTTTCTCCCACTCATCTAACTGAAGGACAATTTGTTGTAGCTGGTACTGGTAAGAACTATTGAGGATCGACCTGTACTCAACCTTTTCACCAGCAAACAGTCCTACCCTGGAGGTCAGCTGCTCTGGCAGGCCACTTATATATCATAATTAACAGGGGTCTACCTCTTTGCCTTTGGGGATCCCTGACTTAACATCCAAAAGGACGAGCTTGTGTGTCTACTTCTGCCTCGTAACATTGATCGTTGAGGAAACTAGGGATCTGTTGTTTTCTTCCCTTATCTCTGAATTTTCTATACTTGTAAACTTTGGTTTACTCATTGAAATGCCTTTGAAAAGTCAAAATGTAAAAGGAGTTTATTAAATTGCATGAAACTATGAAATTTGTGATTTTTTTTTTTTGATTTTTTTTGGGGGGTGGGGGTATTTGAAAGCTAAATAAAAACCAGATGTAAAATAATTTGTTTGTTGGAATATTAAATAGCATTATAGAACAGTTTTTAAAATGCACTTAGTCCTCATATTCCTTTTTGAATTACTATTCTCTTAATTCATTTTACAGTTGTACAAGAGCTTGAAAAAGCAGAGAATTCTTCCAAAGCATATATTTTGAATCCAGTGATTGGGGTAAGCAGTCATGTTCAACTGTTCATTCTATATGTTAATAGTGGAAAAATACACCCATTGTAGAAATGGCGCACCCTATGATTTCTAAATGACTTGATGGAATTTAGGGACTTCATGGTGTAATTTTATTTGAGTATGGAATACAACAAATTCCAAAAGGTCTTCATATTTACCTCTTCCTGTGTTGCCTGAGTTAGTGTGATACTTCCTTTTGCTGAATGATATCTGACACATTTTGTTAACCATGAAAATAACTGTCCTCTTGTATAGTTTGAACATAAACTAAATTTCTTAGGGCAAGAATTCCTCCCCTGAGTAAGGAGAATGGTGGGATAGGTTGTTTATCATATTCACTTGTAAGAAGTTAGCCTCCTTAAAATTTTGAAGGGATACAGTGAAGACAATAGAACCTGCTGTTTGTTGATATTCTTTATGGTGGGCAAAGTGGATGAGATTCCTTCATTTCAGGCTGATGTGAGGAGAAGTTGAAAATTATCAGGTTCACGGACATTGGGTTGGGGGCCATTTTCCTTTTGCCCTTGAAATAAAATCCATAGGTATGCAAACACAATTCTGAATTGCTATGTTATAAAGATTATCCTTGCTTTTCTCTTTGTTTAGTAGGGAGGACATCATTCCATAGAGCTTAACTTCTTTCTGTTACCAAACAATTAAATACATTGAATGATTTGTTTCTGAAAAATTAATGAAAAACCTTAATATAAGATATGGAAAAAATCAATAACAGTTAACAACTAAATTATAGCATTAAAAAACAATTGAAAAAAGAACGTGTACTTATAAAAAACATAATTGAGAAATGAACTTGCACTTAATTTTAAAAAAAAACAACAACCAACACAATCACAAACAACTTGCTGTCTCCACAGATATCAAATTGCAGCTAGGTGGTTACTTTTATTAAATTTACTGTTGTTTTAAGGAAGCTTCATGCCGACACGTTTATTGTTTTATTCAGGCTTTTCCAAACTTTTTTGTTGTTATACTTTATCCTTATTGCACATTTTGCTATTTAGCCCATCGACACCAAAATTGAAAAGCGACTTTTAAAGTTTTTAATCTTTTAAGATTCATCTCTATTCTTTTTGTGATTAAGTCTCTCTCGTGTTAAGTTACCATATTTGAAAACCTTTAATGTTCATAAGACAAATAACTTTTTACATGAGAAGCTATATGAATAATATTATAAGTAACTGTTTTTATTTTCTTGTACCATGCAAATGAGACACTAGTAAATTGATGCTTTCTCTTAGCCCGAGCCCATAACTGGCTCATCAAGGATGAAATCTGGGACCACGACAAGGATACTGTTGGAGATCTTGTCATTGAAAGCCATACACAGAGAACTTGGGTAATGCAAGCAGTTTTTCAAATATGATTTGTGGAAAAATAATCCAACTTTACACCTTTTAACACTGTCTTGGTCTTTAAACAATTATATTGTCGTCAGTGAGCTTGTCAAGCTCCTGTTCTCCTGTCTTGTGCTGGGCTGACACTTTGGATGTTGATGTTATTAAAATCCTTACAAGTTGTTTGAACTTTATCCATACTTAAATAAACTGACAACTTCATAGATCCTAACTAGTAAATTGTGGTTTCAGCATTTCAGAATTGATTTCCATGTATGAGTCTGCTTGCCATAGTGTTTACAAATACACAGAAGATCTGGGTTCAATTATAGACTTGGCTGGTGCCAGGTAAGCAAAGTTACTGAAATTGTTAGTGTATTTGATAAATCAAGTCAAGTGAATTTATGCAAAATTAGATAAAAAAGAAAATAATTTTGTAATTTTTGTAATTTTAGTAAATTGACCACATTTTAATACACCTTTATGAAAGATACTAAAAAAAATCCAATTCAAGGAAGCACATAACAAAATTGTATCAACTTGTGTAGATAGAAAGTGGAAATAATTATCAACAGTAGTAAAATGGTCACGAGTTCGAATCCACGCGAAGGCGAGGATTTGTTCCCGGGGCCTGAGGAGTCCCCGAGTCACCCAGCTCTGAATGGGTACGTAACTAGACAATAGTTAGGCGGCTGGGGTAATGCGTGGAACCCCTATAGCCATGGCCTGTGACCGCTGCATCACTTGCCAACAGATCATCTCTCATGGTCTGTGGACGCAGTTATCTTCTGCACAGAAGGAGCGTCTGTGTATCTAAGATAAGATAAGATAAAATTGAACAATGCTAAATTCTTTCTACTCCAATCTCTTCATTAATAGTTTAAAGTCTGGCGGCCATGTGTACTACCTTGGTTGTGATGGGTTTGGCCTTATGGCTTTGATTGATGCCTCAGAGTGTCCGCCCACATATGGAGCTTGTAGGTGTTTACTGATAACATATCTATTATTTTAGATATCTAGGTATCATGTAGTAGTTAAAAAATATTTTTTTATGTGCACACACAATAAAATTAAAAGGGGGGGGGGTTGTTATAAACAACTTTAAGCTGTTATTTAATTAAATTGTAAATGATTTTCTCCAAAACATTAAATGATAAGCATTCCATGACATTCGAGGATTTGTTGATGGTGGTTTTTCTGCTTTGCTGAATAATGATGGGAATCTTTCATCTTTGGTGAGCACAATTAAAAATATAAGTTATTTGTTAGATATTTCAAGTTTTTAGTCAGAAATTGCTTGAAATTACTGGGAGAGGAAAGTCAGAGATCTTGATAGATACCTTTACTGGGAGAGGGAAGTTAGAGATCTTGATAGATACCTTTACTGAGAGAGGGAAGTCAGAGATCTTGATAGATACCTTTACTGGGAGAGGGAAGTCAGAGATCTTGATAGATACCTTTACTGGGAGAGGGAAGTTAGAGGTCTTCATTCATTTTCAAAAAGGACAATTTTTACTTAAATTAATTTAAAAGTGATTATAGAGATGGAGCAATAAATTCAGAATTAGTCATTCCTATTCTAGCAAGAGTCTTGAACATTTCAACATCAAGTTATGATGTGAAAATAAAAGATCCACTTTAGTTAAAGTGCAATTTAGTGATAAATGTGAAGCAATGACTTGTTTATTTCCCTTTTAAGATATAATTACAATGAAACAGTTGCTACTCTTCGTTTCATTAAAATTCTTTTAATTTAGGGCACTCAATATAAAATCTCCTTTGAAGACTTTGAAAGGGACATTGTTCCATCACTAGCATCAAATGATCTGGTGGTATTGTTGGGTGAAGGTAAGTTTACATTGTTCCATCGCTAGCATCAAATGATCTGGTGGTATTGTGGTGAAGGTAAGTTTACATTGTTCCATCGCTAGCATCAAATGATCTGGTGGTATTGTTGGGTGAAGGTAAGTTTACACTTGAGACACATATAACAATTAAATGACATCAAATATTGATAGTTTTTAGCCTGGCCTTCGTTATCCTTTATTATTTCACATGTTTGTGACTTATGATATCACTATTTCTTTTACTACAGAAAATATTTTTACAGTGTCAAGATGTTCTTATTGTTGTGAAGGCACCAAAAATTTGTTGAAATATAGTCATTTTGTAATTTTATATCATTTAGTGTCATGACAAAACACTCAATGTGAATTTTTTTCGGGGGTCAAACAGATAAGTCATACCCAAAAGGGTTATACAGTCAAACCTCTCATAACTAGGCCTGTCAACGGGTACCCGGGACCCGGGTACCCGTTGACAAGCAATTACCCGGGTAGTAAAATGGCACCCGGGTACCCGTGAAAATGGTACTGCAATATTGTAACCACCAGTGTTTAAACTGTGGCTCTTATGTGTTCAAATTTCGGCTCCAGAATAAATTATCAAATTAAAATTTTTCGTTTGAAATAAATACTGTGAAATACGTATTAACATGAAAATGCTTAAAATGAAATAAGTGTTAAAGGGAAATAAAACACGGTCTCGACAATAAACTACAAAGTATTTTGATATACTTTTTTTTCCAAAGACATGATACAAAAATCATTTAAAACAAAAAGGTTTTTGTTCTTTGAATTGTTCAAGTAAGGAAAATAAAACACAACGCCCATAACTACTATTAACTAGGAAGGGCTCAAAATGACCTTCACATTGGCTTTGAAATACGCCGCTCATCGTTGATACCGACAGAGCGAGCCAACCCCCCCTCCCCACCAACCGACGCACACGTGTCGCCACTCCTTTCTACACCAAATACTTTTAAAAAAATGTTTCAATCGTTGAATGATTTACACTATAATAACGAAAATAAATGGTGGGGGTGGGTCCATCCCCTCAGTATGACACAAAATAGGACACAAGAGCGATAACTAGGAATGGCTAGAAATGACCTTGGCTTTGAAATACGCCGCTCATCTATGTTACCGATTGAGACGCGCCAATTTTTTTTATCTACCCCCCCCCCACACTAACATATGTCTCCAATCCCATCCCCAACATACTTAAAAAGAAAAAAACACCTGCTATATTCTGGGAGGGGGGGTAATTTTTTTAAATTTTTTTGTATTTATAAAATCATATTTCAATCATTTGAACAATCTGTACAGTATTACAAAAATAAATACTGGGGGATGGGTCCACTAAGTAGGGGCAAGTCCTGANCCCCCCCGCTCCAAAAACCTTAGCACCCCTTTGCTCACTGTTTTTACACCACTGTACTACAATAGTATTTCAATGTCATCATTTTACAATCGTTGACTCATTACATCAAAATTTGCATTTACACAATAAACAAAGCAGTAAAAGGCTAATGGTATTAATAACGGACATTAAAAAATTACGAAAATTTTGAGGCATTTCGAACGGGTAACCCGGGTACCCGTTCAAATTTTGGACGGGTACCCGGGCAGCATTTTTCAACAATATTGACAGCCCTACTCATAACAAGATTTTTGCATAACGAGCAAAAATTATTTTGAAAAAGTTGCTCCCTTAACGAGCGAAGATTTGCATAACTAGTGACTCAGAAGGGGAAAGTCCCCTTTTCCTGGAAATTCATTTGTGAGCCGGCACTTTTGCCCGATTTATTATCTGTGTTAAGCACTCAGTCTGTTAGCGTATTGTTTTCGTGTGTGATCAACTGTTTTTACAAATTTTGTATTCAGACAGTGTTTGTAATTTTTTTAATGTGCAAAGTGTAATAACCTGTGTTAAAATGTCTTCGGTAAAAAAACACAAGAAGACAATCATAAGAGAGAGAAAAAATAACTGTTGAAATGAAACGAAAAACCATTGAAAAGTTTGAACAAAGTGGCTAATCTAGCGTGAAACTACAATCGACCAACATCAACGGTTGTCACACTATTGCGTCATACCTTTTATACCATGCGCACCGCACCGCACCAAACACAAGTAATACATTGACATGTCAGGGAAAACCCAATAACTCCATAATGTTTCCCTGACATATCCCCCCTCTTCACTTTAGATTTAACTTACAGAGTTAAATCTACACATGATATAAGATACACGATCTTTCAAACATTAAAAAAAATCAGGGCATAGAATCATTGTTTGCAAACGCAAACAAAACAACAAAAAAACAAACATCTTTAACATCTTTGTCATCTTTGCAGTCCCCATAGTGGGACTCTCCATGTATCTTTATAGTCCCCATAGTGGGACTCTCCATGTATCTTTATAGTCCCCATAGTGGGACTCTCCAAGTATCTTTATAGTCACCACAGTGGGACTCTACATGTATCTTTATAGTCCCCACAGTGGGACTCTCCATGTATCTTTATAGTCCCCACAGTGGGACTCCACATGTATATTTAATGTCCCCATAGTGCATGGGACGCTGGGGGTTATGGAGATCTCCAATCCATCCATACCCACCTATATAATTATCTATCTTAAACATAACATTGATAATAATACTAATCAATAAACATCAAATCATTAGAAAACAATTATCAAAACACCTTTATAACCATAAATAGCATAATCATCGGAATAGTGCAATCATCATAATCTATGTCATGGAAAACTCATCATAAGAATCTATCATCATTATTACATCTTTTTTACAAAAATTTTCTGAGTTCTCCAGGTACAAAATTGTTTACATCATCAAAAAAAATTGTCATGACATAAAAATCACATCATTAGTACATATAATAGCTAGTAACACTAGACATGAACTTCAGAAATATCACAACAAAAATCAAATAATGGCATGAAATCACCTAGACTCCAAAATTCAAACCCAAAAATTACCTTAAAAATAAAAGCCATTGGTCTTGATGGTGGTATATATCTTTTGTCACCTATAGTAATAAAAAATCGACCCTTGTTTCCATTATACAGGCTAATGTATCCTAGCGCAGGCCTACGCGGCCCTTCCCACATGGCAAAAAATATGTTGCAACTGGTGTCAATATAACCCTGACCTCTATTAAACTTTTGACATTTCATGTGTATGTCTTTTAATAACTCGGCGTACCAGCCATCTGCCCCCACATGGCGCAATATTTCCTTGAGGACCCCAAAGACCAATGAACTCTGGCGTAACGAAAAAGCAAGACCGTCCTCTCTTTTTCGCGTAAACCCATCCTATGAGTTGTCGGTCAAGGTCTCTTGATTTCTGGCCAGTCTTGACCGCACATTGTCACTGTCCCTGTCCATGTGTAACTCTGTATTTGTCTTGGTGTGTTTATGGAGGTCATAAGCGTCACCTTTGTGTAGCCGTATAAAACAATGTTCCTTTGAGCACATATATTGCATTGTGAACCCACTGCGGCAGTTATCATTTATTTTCTTATTTTTCTCCTTGCGGACTATCACCATTTCCGCACCCTGCGTGGCATGTCTATCTCTGTATTTATCACCTTCAAAATCTGTAGGTTTCTCCATCTCTGTGGTTTTAATTGGCTAGGCCATTTCCTCAATAACTTCCAATTCATCTGAAACCCTCTGATTTTCGTCAACTTTTGTCTGCCAGGCTCCTATAACCCAATGATACTCATCTTTACTATATGGGTCAATACTTTCTTCCTTGTACGCCTGATGATTTTGAGTCATAAATTGTTCCTTCTCAATTAGTAATTGAGACCTTTTTGACCGTTTCTGCACCTCAGCTGTCATATCTGTATCATTCTCTGTTAATCTCATCATCAAGCTAGACATTCTCTCTTCTTTTTCCCCTATGATTCTCCATAATTCTAATATGTCTTCTTTGTTATGTGCTACCTTTATTGTTAACGCCTTATTCTCTTCTTCTTTCTGAGTCATTCTTTCTTTAATATATTCATTCTCTATCTTTATTTCCTTTAGCTCCTTTTGTAATTTTTCTACAATTCCATCTGTATCAGTCAGTGTCTTATTCAGCCCTGTTATATTTTGATTTGCAGTCATTAAGTTTAACTCCATCTCTGCTAGCTCTACGTCTTTACTCTTTATCAAGCTAGAATATACTTTTTCCAGTTCAGTTATGGATCTTCACAATAAATGCTGGCTAATCCGTAAAGTTCTTCACCCTTGCTACCGTCACGGTCATGGTGGAGCGAATACACTACTAACCTTGTTGGAAGTAGAAAGACGTCTGGTGTAAATCGAATACCTGAGTTTTTTTCTGCCTTGGTCCACAATAATCCCAGACGGTAGCCCCCAATGTTACGTCGTTGTCTGGGTTACTTGTTATGACCAAACGGACAGATCAACTCAAGGTAGAACACCAACACTTCTGAACATCTATAACTTTATTAACAACAAAGGTTCCTCCATTAACAAACACGTCCTATCTCTCTCTCCCAGCAACTGCCTCTCTACTACTACGTCACGTCACGCTCACACTATTGCGTCATACCTTTTATACCATGCGCACCGCACCGCACCAAACACAAGTAATACATTGACATGTCAGGGAAAACCCAATAACTCCATAATGTTTCCCTGACAACGGTCTGTACTATTCTCAAGAGTCATTAAGGAGATGGATGCTTTAAATGATTGTCAAGAATGTCTACGGAATGGTTACTACACATTTTCTTCAAATTTTGAAGCAGCGGCAAAAACAAATGTTTTTTGACAGTTCTGTCGTTAAAATAGAATAATTATTCGTCATAAATTCGTTTTTTTGTTTGCCTTTTTTGTTTGTTTTAAATCTAAATTTTATTCTAGTTGTTTCACTGTTTAACTTTAACAATTCATAAGAAATTTTATTTGAATAATTGTTAATAAGTTATTTTTAAAAATTAGTATTTTTTTCAGCCTGGAATGTATTATCATAATTTACATTGATTTGAATGGGACAATGCGTTTCGTATAAAAGTGTTTCGCTTAAAGAGTAAGACTATCGAACGAATTAATTTGGTTATGAGAGGTTTGACTTATGGTAATTAATTCTACGTTCTCTCTCTTTGTTGTTTAGGTTTAGTTTTAGAATTTTTATTTTTTATTTGTGAATTTAGTTAAAGAATATTTAATTGTGATTTTAGGGTTAGGGTTAGGTTTAGTTTTAGAATTTTAATAGTTGAATTTTCCAATTCTCAGATCACGCGGCATAGCAACAAAGATGGTGGCCATATAACTTTGGTACGTTAACTCCAAATTTACCTTTTTTTTCAGATGTTTTGGATAAAGTAACAGATACACTTTTCTCAGCACCTTGCAAAAGAGTTTTTGTGTCCTTTTACTGGCCCGATGTAAGTAACATCTAATTTAAATGTAGGAGACCAATAACTTTTGGATATTATCTTTTTTAAAATAAATATTTGACAAATAAACATTTCAATAAAAAACATGCTTTACATAAAATTACTAATATACCATTTATACATTTTTCCTAACATATTGAGTATTCATTAGTAAATTTGAACAACATAAATTAAATTATGTTTATAATTGGCTTTCAGCAGGTTGAGTTTACATTTATAATCCATAATATTGCTTTTTGAAAAAATTCAAAATTTGAATGAAAATGTTGGCTGGTTTACTTGATTTGGAGATTATTTTAGTTTAATAAATACTTATATGCTCTTTAGATGTCCAAATAATACGAATAATTTGAAAACTCTTTTCCTCTTTCTTTACATGCCATCGAAGAATCTGGAATCCTTTACCTCCTAAATTTGCTGTAAAGAAAAGCAAGTTTATATTTTTTTACTCCTCTAATATTTGTCTGGACTTAAATAACAGCATTTTCTAATCTCTATGATCTGAAGAGCAACCTAAATTGCTCAAAGTAAAGATGTCACTATAGATGTATCCCATGCTCATCTCTCCCCCTAAAGCTCTTTAGATACAGCCAAAAACAACCACACAAAAACTGTTCCGTCTGGTTTTTAGAGTCATTTCCTCTCAGCCAGTCTTTACTCTGCGGATGAAAGGGAAATGATGACATGGCTGGGAGGGAGTCCCTACAACTGTTGAGCCTTAAGACCACATCAAAAGATTTAGAAAAGCGCATGAATTTTGTCTTTTAAGAATTTCGGCACTTTATTGTGGGAATGAAAATAAGTTTTCATGTTGCTGGCTGTTTCATTAGGAAGTAGTTTCCCCTTTACCATGATCTCCAAAATTGTCTCCCCAGAGTGTTCCCGACACAACAACGAGAAGAAACTTCAGCCTTTCTCTGGTCCTGCAGCTTGATGTAGCTCAGTTGGCGTCCTTGACCTCTGACCCAGTCAGAGCCCTCATCAAACAGCTGCTGGAGGAAGTGTCCACCAAGTGGGTGGTCAACAATTTGTCCACAGGGGCTCACATTCTCAAAGGGAAAGTCTGTCAGAACAGGATGGTGGACGTCAAGGTCAGCAACAACAAGCTTTTCCACCGAGCTGTCGGTATTGTACAGGTGAGTTAACTTTTCTTTCCCTTTTTAACAGACTGAAGGAAATTTCCAACTTGTTTGTGTCTTTTAGTCTAACAGAAATTAAGGAAAATTAATTTGAGGGCAGTTTATGCCTTTAAAAGTTTAGAACATGGAATCTCAGTATTTGAAGCCAATTTTTTGGGATAAAAAAAACCCACAAAATTTTTTTTAAAAATGTGTCGGACACCTTTCAAAATTTTCAAAAATAAAATAAAAAAAGTTTTAGCTCATGAAGACTTAACCATTTAACAATGCAGCACAACAAAGTGAGCTTCCTTACAAGGCCGTTTTTTTTTTCATGAATAGCTCCTCTTCACCTTTACTGTGATATTCCAAATTCCAAACCGTAGACCAAAGGTTAATTTAAATGGTCTGAATAAGATTTCATCCCTCCTGTTGACAGATGTTAAATTTGACGTCCTCTTGGTTTAAAAAAAAATGTGTAAATGTGATTTGTCATGATTGTTCGTAAAATTATATCTATGTTCAAGTCTAGTGAAAGCCTGCATAACCAGCTTACAACTTTCAAATCTGAACAATATAATAGTAAACAGTGCAGGTTGGCAAGTGTGGTACTCTCATTGTAGTATTATTACTTTACCAAATCTATTAATACAGAGTATATATTTTAAAAGTTGATCTGGCAACCACGATCAAAACATTTATGGCTATCACAAATTTTCCCCTTTAAATTTCATTGGCCTGTATGCAAAATAAGAAACCCATTTTTTACTTCAAAATTTTACACACCACGAACACATATATCATAGTATCCTTATTAACTTTTTGAGGTTGTAATCCTAAAATACTGAACAGATATCTGAACATTGGTTATCATTATATTTATATATATATATTGCTTTTATTTCAGAACTACTGTAGGCTGAGTGTGGAGGAGAGCCGGTTAAGCCTTTTAAAGTCCATCTACAACACAGACATTCTTAAAACTGACCAAGAATCTGCTTCGGTCGTGGCACACATTGAAGCTGCCTCTCACAAAAACTTGGTAATTTTTCATTAACTTGGAACACTCGGTTTTTAAGAAATATTTTAATTTTTTTTTTTTCAACGATTTAAAAATTCGTTGTTATTTTTTTAAATGATTTTTTTCTACTGCTGTCTTACTGATTCTATTTTCAACAAACCAAGCAAATAGGTTTAAAACTTTTTATTTTTAATTTACTTTGTATGTGACTTCAGTGATAAATAAGTTATGATTGCAAAATTGTATTTGTATTTTGTTATGAGTCAGGAATAGTGCAATTTTACCTGGGAAAGGTAAATATTTGAACAATTATAACTTTTAAACAAATATTTAATGATGACTTGGACAGCTTCTTGATCTGTTATTTGAAATTTATTATCTCCCCAGGTTGTGCCAACAGCTATTCTCATTGCCTCCCTTGGATGCAAGGTTTCAGAAGCCAAAGAAATGCTTGATAAGCAACCAGTTTTACGCAAGTTGGTCAGCAGACCTGTTAAATAGGGAATTAATTTAACAATAAATAAATCACAATGTATATCAAGATGCTGTTTTTATTTTAAAAAAAAAACAACAACAAAAAACCTCTAGTGCACACCACTATGCACCACTACAATGCACCATTTCTAATTACAATTACCATATTTTCACGCACATTCCCTGCATGTGAAGATAACCCGCCCACGCACATACCCAGCAGAATTTTTAGATCCTGTAAAAAATTGTGGTATAACCTCCCCACGCTTGTACCCACTATCTCACCCTTAATTGAGAAGTCATATCACTCTGAACCACTCTAGGAGATGTACTTACCTTACTGTATTTTTACAGCTCTATCAATACCATGCACACAAAAATATGGCCTATTAATTGAAAAGTAATTTATTATTTTAATTAAGATATTATAAATAATTATAAAATTATAAATACCCTGTAATTATAAGTTAAATCATATAAATTCAGTATTTTATTTGATGAGCTAAGATAAAAAAGTCTGCACTTTTTTTTCCAGTGCACCGGTACCATCAGACAACAAGTAGTTATAAAAAGCACTCAATTTACAACATAATGAAAACTGGTTCCAAACCGGTTTAAACTGGACTATTTGATTCTGAGGTTAACCCCGGAAGCACTAATAATAGAAATATTAGAAATAAAATTTAATAACAGTTGCTACCAAGATACTATAATGGAAAATTAAATGAAAGTTTATAAACACAAATCAAAGTCTTTTTATTTATGAAATTATTAAATCAGATACGTAATATCAAATGATTACAGGTAGATTGTGAAAAAACTTACCAGAAGTTATACAGAATCAGGTAATAGCGCCATTGATGAATTATTTAGTAAAACTTTTTCAGATAAATTGCAGGGGGGCTGCGGGGTTTGTAAAATCTGGCATAACCCGCGGGGGAGGTGTGTGAAGATACGGTAAATTAATCAATATTAGCCACCATGCCCACTTCTATCTAGTTGTGAGTTAGCAGAGAGTGGATAAACATGCCAAAATAAATTACTACAATATTTAATAATCCATTTAATTAGTCTTTTATGTATCTATTCAGATTTTATTTTTCATTTAATTCTGTCACATTTTTCAAACTGTCAACTTGTGGAAGGATGGGATATGTTAATTGTGAATACTTTTATTCCTTCTACTCGGTTCAACTTAATCAGACTTAGTGATTTTTTAAAAAAAACTTTATCAGAGTAACACTATGCCAGCTCTCAATTAATGTATGACCTCACTTAAAGAGAGAGAAAATGGTTCATTCTTTAAGTAGACTGTGATTGTTCACATGTAATTAACAATTAATCCACCTGTATGGTAATTACAGCAATAAAACTGTTTCTTGTGATTTGGAAATTTATGTGATTACTGAAATAGGATAATTATTCAGGGGAAGTAATCATGTGTTTTGAATCAACAATTTTGGTAAAGCCTCCTGAAGAAATGATGAATGCAATTTCATTGCTAATAATGACAGCTAGACTATGACTGTGATCAATGTGACATAATCATGACTGGAGATTTCATTGCTAATAATGACAGCTAGACTATGACTGTGATCAATGTGACATAATCATGACTGGAGATTTCATTGTTAATAATGACAGCTAGACTTTGACTGTGATCATGTGACATAACCATGACTGGTGTTTTCATTGCTGCAAAATTAATTTCAATAAGATAGCAAAATTATGTGACTATTGCATAAAATTTTTTATTACATGATCCATTGTTGTAGATTGATAATATGACATTTTTTTGTTATACTTCAAAAGAAGGATCTCTCAAGCCTTGATCAATCATATAGCAAGATGTCTGCTGAAATACATATTATATTTTGTGTCATTTGTTAAAGAAAACTTTATATATTTTATGTGAATGTTGAAGAACACTCCTCTCTTAAAGTAGTAAATGTCTATGATTCTTGTTTAACTTATTGATTCTCATTATTTTGTGATATGTGATGTGATTCTTTTCCAAGAGTAAAATTCTAATATTATAGTTTCTTAACTTGGAAAACTTTGAGAAATCCTTTACAGTGCAATCAATTTTGATTTTCGAATCAACTTATTAATTCACTCAAAGTATGTTCATTAAGTTTGTTAGCTGCTATCTTATATACAGATGTCCTTTTTAATGGCAATGTTGAAGATACTTTAAGATTTCTTGTTCCAAAGTCCATGTCAGATTAAGATAGCTGAATACATTTTATCAGTGTCTAATGACAGCATCAATTGAAAACAAATTATTTATTAAAAGTTCTGTATATGTGATATCAATGGTCTAGTAACCAGTCTTGTAGTTTTAGATCTGAAGTCAGAGTTGTCACATGATTAGTTGTACTGGTCACCTACTGGTCTAGCAGACCAACTGTTAACAAGTGGTCAACCCTCTTGTTGTCATATTGACTTCTTCATTCAGTGAGTCGAAGTCGAAATAAATCTTCACAAATTTTATCAGAAATGCCCTTAAAAATAAACTACGGAACTTCTGAAATAAAACCATTTCATTTAATAAAGTATCCAAGTCTGTCTCATTTTGAAATTATTCAACAATTTTTGCTTTTATAAGTTTAAAAATGTCCACATAGCATTATAGTTTTTACATTTTATTCCTTAATTAACCTAAAACTAAAATTTTATATTGAAAATCATTTGTGTAACTTGTTTTGTTGATTTTATTGACCAAGAAATATTTGAGTATACATCACTGGTCTCTTAATTTCTACATATTTATCTGACTTGTATTCTTATTAATATTTCTCTTATCTATTTTTGTGAGCAACGTATATACTTGTTCTAAAGTCAACTTTTTGGACAAAGTATAGGGGAAAATGTTTGGGGGTCCTCTGCATGCACATTGAATATCGATGTTGTTATTGTAGATCATCAAGGTCCTTTTCTACATTCTACAAGATTTGACTGCTCTACCAGAAGCTATAAAATGTTATTAAACATCTGCACTTACCTTATTCGTTCATTTTATTTATTTTTGTGAATATTTCATAATGACCGATTTAGCGTGTAGTTTAAAAAAAATCATGTTAAGCCTGGTCCCTTTTTGGACTCAGGACGTGTTAGCGCATTTTCGTATTATGTATCAGTACTTATGTTAGATATCAGTATTATGTAGTTATCAGTAATTGTGTTTAGATTTTAGACATATATTTATGAATTTTCTTGTGTAATGAATATACCTGAACAATTTTTTATTTAAAAGTCATTTCTTTACATTTTAAAATTTTTTATTTTCTCTTTAATCTAACTACAAGTGGTTTGTGGTCACTGAAATAGGACTTATAAATGAAATATTCTAAATTGTAATCAGCTAATCGCCCAAATACTCCGTCAATTGATGTTTTATAGATCGTGGTTGCCAACCTTGTTGAAAGTAGTTGAATGTTGAAGCTTGTTTCAAAAAAGTTTTCAATTTCTGCCCCTGAGCCGCTAAGATCTTGATTGAAGTCACCACAAATGATGACGTAAAACTCTCTAAACTTTTACACATATTCTAATGACGTCAAAAAAAAAACAAACTAATACTTTTTGCACGCTATTCGACTTCCGGCAATGGCGGCCGTTGCCTGCGCCAGTGTTATCTCTCGATTCGCAATGTTTTTTGGTAATTTTAACGGGGTTTTTTTAACGGATCGAGTAACTGAGTGTTGATGCACAAATGGCAGGTCAGGACATACAAAAAACATATATACATCATGGGTCTAGGACTTATGGATGCTGAGATCTAGGGTGATGACAGACGGACAAAACGGGTGCAATAGCGCATTCGACTTCTCGAAAATGCGCTAAAAAATGTGTACCATTTTGTTTATGCAGTCCTATTATTTTGGGGGGATTGGCTTACGAGCTGGTTACACACTTTCATTACTTTTCTCTTCCAAAAGAGTGGGTGGGGTCCGATTATGAGCAAAAGGGCTATAGAACGAATACATACGGTATATATTTTTACATATTTATAGATAGATAACATGCAAACAGGGTATGAGTGAGCCTGAAAATATAAAGACGTCACAAAACAGCGATAGTTTCAGCAAAGGGTCTTCTTCAAAGATCAAATTGTGAGCAAACAAGTAAAACGAATATAAAGAAATTAAAACTTAGCTGCTGTGAGGATCTAGAGCCAAAGAGAGAAATCTGTAAGCCTGATTGCAGTCTGACCCACATTTGATATTTTGTCAGCTAAACGTTTGGGATTGGGTTGAACAACAAATGTGTCGGCCATATAAGCACAGTGTGTGATTTGTGTTGCTGGTTTTAAATGTGTCCCACAATCCTGGGGAAACCCAATCAATGTTTCAATCACTACATGGGGTATGGTTTTTCTCTCCTGATTATGGTTCTTGGAAAGATGGTTTAAAATCCTATTTCCTATATCTGAAATGTAAGGATTTCTAAAAAGAATTACATTTTATATTTAACAGACATGGTATTTTTTCTGTATGCATTTAATCAACCTTTACTAGGAATCCTAGGAATGTTATTTAACACATATCCATTGAATGCAGTTTTACCGGGAGTACTTGTTTGTGTATGCATTTTAAATAAATTAATGCTACTTTGTTTTGCTAAGTGCAGTCCACGTAGAGTCATAGGTGTTCTAGGATAGAATTTTATAACTTAGTATGCATATGTTTGTGTGGCAGAAAGTGCACATATTTTAGATATATATATAGGTGTGCTTTATAAACTAACCCTTAATTTAAAAAGAGGGTTCACCGACAAAACGGCCCCGGACAAAACGGCCCCGACAAAACGGCCCCGGTCAAAACGGCCCCAGACAAAACGGCCCTGGACAAAACGGCCCCGGTCAAAACGGCCCCGGACAAAACGGCCCCGGTCAAAACGGCCCCGGACAAAATGGCCCGGTCAAAACGGCCCCGGACAAAACGGCACCGGTCAAAATGGCCCCATTTTTATTAGGATTTTTAAGTTTTTAATTTTTTGTCCCAATTTTGTTCAAGCCACAATTTCCAGAAGAGAAGAAAGGGCACTTTTTAAAATGCGTTTATTTTAAATTAGCAAAATGATTTTAAAATGTCTGTGATGGTTGAATAAGGTTATTAGTTTATTGTATTTCCAAGTTAAAATTTAATGGCATTGTTAGTTGTAGTATTACAACTCCACTATTCGTTCTTCTACCGTTAAGTGTTTTAGATTTAGAGATGCTGCTCCTTCTTAAATTTGTTTTTGTTGATGTGACGAAGGCCAGTCTTGACCACGTATTGGCATACAATGTTACGCAGTCTCAGCCGTCTTTATTTGTCCGACCACAGCCGGCCGGCCATAATTGCTTATTGTACGTACATCCAGTCGCGGCGTTAGGTAAGCGCGGGGCCTAGTGCCAGCAATGACCCCGCGGGGCCAGAGTACTAGTAAAGATCGCTAAGCACCAGTATGCTATGGTTTTAAAAATATGAAATATCTTGATTATTGTGTAATTTTAATACCGCGTGTCACCTTTTTATTAAATTATTACAAGTTCATTATTTTCTCTGGTCTATAAACAACGGCTTATTCTTATCGAAAAATGACGTGCCGGTTACGACGTGATTTAACATGCAATTTAGAGACATGTTCAGGACCGAAACGCGGGGCCTACCTAAGCGCGGGGCCTGGGGCAGTCGCCCCAGTTGCCACCCTCAAACGCCGCTCCTGATTATATAGGTAGTCTGGTTCGTAGGTCCCATCCCCATCATTGTACCTTTTAAGTTTTGAGTTACCGCGCATGAAATTTCAGTAGGTAAAAAATAGAATTTCTGCGCCTTGTCATGAAAGTTAGTAGCGACTTTATTTCTTATTCTACCCGGAACTCAGTCACATCCTTTTTACCACGTTTTTCTTAGTTTGCTTTCTTGTCTGGATGTTTGTCTTTCCGGGGCAAAAATTGAATTCCTTTTTTGAACCACTTCTGATCATCCAATTTTGATGAAATTTTGCATGCATACTTGATTCACATGACAATTTAATATTTCATTAATTATAGTACTCAATTCTACTTAATTATAGTAGAATTAAATTCTATTTTTCCTTATATGGAATAACTAATCAAATGTCATTTGAACCNCAGTGGCGGCGTTAGGTAAGCGCGGGGCCTAGTGCCAGCAATGACCCCGCGGGGCCAGAGTACTAGTAAAGATCGCTAAGCACCAGTATGCTATGGTATTTAAAAATATGAAATATCTTGATTATTGTGTAATTTTAATACCGCGTGTCACCTTTTTATTAAATTATTACAAGTTCATTATTTTCTCTGGTCTATAAACAACGGTTTATTCTTATCGAAAAATGACGTGCCGGTTACGACGTGATTTAAAATGCAATTTAGAGACATGTTCAGGACCGAAACGCAGGGCCTACCTAAGCGCGGGGCCTGGGGCAGTCGCCCCAGTTGCCACCCTCAAACGCCGCTCCTGCGTACATCATGGTTTCTTGAAAATTTCCGATCTTAGTTTGTAGTATATAAACATACAAATAGGTTAGAAAATATAAAATTTGTTAAAATATGCCCCCAAATGCTCAGAAATTAAACATAAAAATCTCCTTAATTAAAAGTTATGTCGGGGCCGTTTTGACCAGGGCCGTTTTGTCTGGGGCCGTTTTGTCCGGGGCCGTTTTGACTGTGGCCGTTTTGTCGGGGCCTTTTTGACGGGTCACCTAAAAAGAGATATAATCCCCCTATCCCTCACTTTAGCTGTTAAACTATACATGCATGCTTTTTGATATTATTATGGATACAGGAAGTTACATCAAAAGTTGCTGCGCGATAATTCCATATTGCTGCGCGGAGCAGGCCGTGCAGCTTAAAGGGAAATTTGGTCACTATCAAAGCGCTCTAAAACATATGAGATTTTAACTTTAATTTTCAGATTATAAAAAAAAAGTAAAATAAAAAGTTTTTACTGCTAGCACTTATTTGTCACTTTGTTAATTATGCAACATAAAACAATAAGCACAACGTACGAATAACCATGAGACAACTACTGTTGTACGGTAGCCGTATCTATAGACCGCTGGTCGTTTGGCTGGTTCAAATAAGTGTATAAATTGAAGTGCGTGAACATTTCTTTTGGTTGGCGAGAGGGAAGCTTGACAACAACAACAATTAAATTTCACATCTCTGCTCCTGTAGCGTAAGGGGCCGTCCATAAATGACGTCTCGCACCTAGGGGGTAGGAGGCGTCCACACATTTATGACGATGTGTGAGAGAGGGTGTTTAAGAAATGTGACGGTATATCAAAACTCGCAACTTTAAATACAAGTTCCACTTAAATATTTGATTTCTTAAAATTTATTTTACGACGTTTAATGCGGCTTCACGCGTGTTACGATATATAGAGTGCAACCTTACACTAAATACAGACTTTAATGATAAATGAGAAAAAAGTGAGTTGAAAAATGATCTTTTTAAAATAGAAAATACAGCTTGTACACGGAAGAGGAGGGGTCAGCTTTGTGACGTCATACTGGAGGAGGGGGTCTAAATTTGTGACGTCATACTGGAGGAGGGGTCTAAATTTGTGACGTCATACTGGAGGAGGGGTCTAAATTTGTGACGTCATACTGGAGGAGGGGTCTAAATTTGTGACGAGAGGGAGGGGAGTGCGAAATCCGCAAAAATCACTTGACGTCATTTATGGACGGCACCTGATGCAAGTCACACATTTCTGGTTAACGATATTTATGCTAGAGATGAACGATGTTTAAGTAAAAGGGAGAGGATCCAGTTGATTTGTATTTAAAATGATTACATGTCATTTTTATCGTTGTCAGATTTTGTCACCGGGCTGTGGAAAGATAGGACAAGTGCTTTTTCTTTCTGGCGGAACGCACGGAGCGGCGTTCCGGCACTTTTTCCACAAAATAATTTTTTTTAAGTACTGCAACTAGTTCGCGACACCCATGGTCTTCCATCACACGGCAACTAGTTAGTGACACGTTCATCTCAAAACACTGCCGATGACTGACATCTACATCTCCCCATCACACCTCCACCGCTGACCGACACCTACATCTCCCCATCACACCTCCACCGTTGACCGACACCTACATCTCCACTTCACACCTCCACCGCTGACCGCCACCTAGACCTCCCCACCACACCTCCACCACTGACCGACACCTAAATCTCCACCTCACACCTCCACCGCTGACCGACACCGCTGACCGACACCTACATCTCCCCACCACACCACCATTGTTAGCCCCAGCGTCACCAGCCCGTCTCGCCCCATGCGCCGTTGTGTCCGTTGAACAGACACGTTTGTTGTATTTCTTACAACTTTCTCTAGCGGTGCTCACGTGCTCTACATGTTTTACAATATCGATCGTCTAAAAAGCGATTTACAAAACAAAACAAAACAAAGCAACAGCATTTCTGACACTGAAAGGTAAGTAACGAAGAGCTGCAAGATCTGATTTTGTTTGTTACTGTTTTATTATTTTTTTGTTTGCGTTTTGCAATGAGTATTTTTGGGATCCTTTTGTTTAAATTGTCCTTTTGTGTGTTTTAAAAGCTAATGACTGCAAAACTAAGGGGAAATAATTGGAAGATAATATACCACATTTATAACGATAAAAAAGTAATAATACATAGAATATTAAAAATAAAAATTATAATGAAAGTAATAATAAAATGATAATTAAAATAGTGCTAATTTCTATTGCGCAGGTTTCCATTTAAACGATAAAAATTGTCCTATCTGATTAAAATGGTAGATGCAAAGCAGTGTTCTATGATCATAAGAGTATAATATTGTTCTCAACACAAAAACCGTATCAGTATTTCTCATCATAAAAAAGTCAATGGCATGAAGGAAAATAATTTAAAAAAATTCCTAATGTAATGTCTGCTCGCCTGTTTATGTAGATATATAGTTAATTAAGGTTTTCTCAAAAGAAATTTATGAGGTGACAAAGAATTATGAATTCTCTATTAATTTTTAAAAAATGAAATGGGTATTTTTTAAAAATGAAATGGGTTTCTTTAAAATGTATTATTTTTGTGCCAGTATACATTTTGTGTTAAGATATGGATTAAAAATGTGTATTTAATCTAATAAAATCTTATCCAAATCATCTTTTAAGCTTCGCTCTTTTAAACATAGGGTTATTTCATCTTATGCTAATCCAGGGTTTCTATCTCGACTATATTTTTTGACCAAAGGGTTCCTGAAATCCAGACGCGGTATTGTACAATGTGTGTTCTTGCATATATAACAAGCATATAGTTTTTAGTCCCATGCCTATCTGAATATTGTATTAGTTTATCTGTGCTGTATTTCCAAGTTTTGCCTTATTTATTATCACAACTTCGCTCTTAGTTCCTGTATTGATCCGTGTCTTTCGGTTAGTGTTTTAACTGATGGTGTTACTCGTGTCAATTTTGAATTTTCTCCATTAATGAAGTTTGTTGCTATTTTTGAATTCTAGACCTAGTAATCACGCCAAGAATTGATTGTTAAAAAGAGAAGAAGAAGATAAAATTTAAACACAGGGGAGGGTGGGGCGGTTAAAGCTTTAACGAAGGTTTGTGCTACATTACAGTGTTAAGAAAAGTGAAAAACATTATTTTAATTGCATTTATTTTGAGATAGGCAACTGGCCTGTATATAGTTACAGTCAAAAACCTTTTTCTTTTAATTAATATTTTATTATGAATTTTTTAATGACCGTAATCATTCTCTTTTTTCCTATTGTTTTTATTGTTATCATATTAAAAAATCCTTCTCAAAGCTTTCAGAGCACATTAAAATATTTTCATAACTTGACTGAGGCCAGGGATGTTCAAACATTTACGAAGAGGTTCACCTTTTTCCTTCAAGTCAAATTATGTGCGTGTCGGATTAAAATAATAAACAAAAATGACATTGATTCATACTGAGTAGATAAATTACAACCACGGATTATTATTATTATTTTTTTTTTGCTTGTAATTTTTTAAGATTGATGTTTTCTTTTTAAGGGGGATGGGCGAAGTGTGCAATTCTATCGTAACTTTTAAGACTTTATAAACATTTTAAATTTATTCCAACATTTTAAATTTCATTAATAATTGCCAATGGCCTGGTTATGGAATAAAGATGATTGCTTATACTAAGCATCTTAACGATAAATGAACATTGTTGAAATGTAACAAAAGCCTCAAATATTGGGGTAAAATTGCGTTGAATAAATATAATTTTAAAAACTTTTCAGTACACTGACACAACATTCATTTCAGTTTCATAGTTTGCGAAAAAAAAAAAAAAAAGAACAATATTGCTAAATCACTTTTTGCCATAGAAGGTCATCGAATATCTTAAAAGTTACAGTTACAGCATATAACTAAGGTTAGTTAACAATAAAACGTCGTCGGTTTTAGCCATCATTTGGAGTTTTCGTATTTTATCCTCAAGCATCTTAAAGATTTGGCTTTGTTTTAGTTACGGAAAAATTTACGAGTCAGTTATTTTATTTTAAGATGAGACTGGGGTCAATTAAAATGTAAGTGCCAGCCGTATTTGGCCAGCGGGCCGGACTTTGAACACCACCGACCCTAGGTGGCATGGTAGTGCAAGAATAATATTTTCCTTTTACCACTTTCCTTTTCCCTTATGATACAGCTACTCACATAAAACGTAAATATTTGGGGTTTTCAACAAAAAACAACAAAACGTATTCTTGGTTTTAAAGTATAAAACTATAGAATCTACTACTATATCCGTCAACTAGTATTTTCTTTAATTCTAAGGACTATTTAAATATTCTTTTAATAAACCTGCTAACGAAATATTTGACATTTAAAAAAAAAATGTGTGCATCTGTTTAATGAAAAAAAAAGAGTTTCACTGACTTAGACTCCGATAAAGGTGAAGGAAATTTCTGAAATGTGCATTTTGTCATGTAACTTTATAGGTTGGAAAGTTAACGTAGTGCCGTTATTCGTGTTTATTGGGGGTGGGGGGGGGCGATGACAGAGACGCATTACGTCGTATTTGTAGAATATGAGAAAGAGTGTATGTGAGCAGACAACGCTGAGTTATTATTTCAAAAAATGCACAAAGTAAAATTATATCTATTAAAAACGACACCAGTGTAAATAAATTTCACTTCTCAACGAATCTTAATAAAGGATAAATTAATTAAATTTAATATCTAATATCTTTGCAGTTTCGTTATAAAATGTTAAACATTTCTGAAAAAATAATTGGGTAAACTTTAAAAGCGTTCCAATAAACTAAATGAAAAAAATCACTGATATCTCGATACAAATTAGTATTTTCTAGAGCAGCGTTGGGCTCATATTTCCAGACTAGGGCCACATTAATAAGAGATAAAACGTCAAGGGGCCGCATACAAAAAAAAAATCATCCTTATTTCAAGTGCAAACATCAATCTTCCACATAAATGTATTTATTTTTGTTTCAATTTTACAGCAGGCTTCCGCGGGCCGCAAAGAACTCCTGTCCTAGAGCATTTTAGAACAGCCGTGAGTGCAGTGAACATTTGGACTCATGTTAAGTTGTCCAATATTTAAATATATGGTGTAAATGATAAAGCAGAAAACCTTGGCTTATGGCGAATTCACATCTAAAACAAGAGCTTTGTTTAATTTATAAGTAATGTTACATGGCTAATATTAAGGAAAATGGATAAGGGCCATCGCAGTGGCGTAACTAGGGATTTATAGGGATATGGCGTCATGAGGGGGCTTGGCATCTTTGGTGGCCCTGCATACAACTGGGGGCCCGGTGGGAGTTTCAAATTCGGACCCCCCATCCTCATGCTACGTCACTGGGCCATCGACTTTAATATACTATTCCCTCTGATATTTAATTACGAATAATCAGTTACATGTAGATCTATATATGCATTAATTTTTTTTCAAATATACCCTAATATGTAATGGCTATGTATAAAATGACACCTGATAAAAGAAATCAAAACATTTTCACGGTCCGGGGACCAAAATAAAATATTTTTACATTTTATATCCCACCATCACCCTTCCATTACTTGTGCTTTTAAGATTTGTGAGCAAAATTTTTAATTAGGGCCATCATTCAGTATTTAACAAAAATATACGTAATGGAGTGAGATAGAATGTATAAAAATTGATTTGAGGGCTTTGTCTTCGAAGGAGTTGAAATTAATAGTTCAGTTCCCTATAGTAATAGTATCAAGATATTAGAAGTCATGCCAATTTCGATATAAGTTCATACACCAAACCCCTATTTAAAAGTGTAGTATTTATATAGTTACGATATAAAAAACAGACATTATGGGTGCCTAGCCAAAAGCAATACATTTTGTAAGTTTAAAAAACAACAACTCCTATATTAGAATCTGAATCATGATGGATATACAGGTCAAGTTTGAGAAAGATCCTTCAATTCACGCAGAAACTAAGGCAGAAAAGATGAACAGCCGAACAGAAATAAAACCGCGCTGTTTGCTCAAAACGCCTCTTCCTGGTTGATGTCTGATTGGTCTAAAAACTGCAGACAGAGCTTTGTCTTAGTTTTCGACTACTTTTTGCTTGTTCGCTGACACAGGCTTTTTTTTTTTTTTTTTTTCAGAAACGTTTGTTGTTTTGTGGCGTCTTTACAGGCTCACTCATAACTTAGTCAATAGCGAGTGTTAAACTTTAAAATTATTCAAGTTCCTTTTGTAAAACATTGAATTTTTTAAATATAGATTTGACATCTAGCAATAATGCACTTTGTTTGCCATTTGATTACCGGGGCAAGGTACATATTTTTTGTAATGGCTTTTAATGAATTTTAAATAATCACAAACTTTATTTAAAATTCATCTTCTGGCTATAATATAACTATGTAATTGAATCGTTTGGGAAAGTTGGACTTGACATTGAACCATTTTAAACTACTTTTAAAAAACGGGTTAACGTTTGATTCCATGTCAAACTGAGGTTGTGAACAAGATCATCATCGAAAACAATCACTTTGAAGGGCACGTTAATCTCTTTTTGATCCCCTCTTTGATGCGGGTTCTCTCCGATCATTGCGACAAAGCAACATGCATTTGTCCAAGGGGAGAAAACTGCTTCGATCAAGTGGGAACTCGCACTTAGCTAAACACTTGTCCATTGCGAAAGAGGGTTTTTTTTTTGTGTGCTGGAATTTAAAAAATGAGAAGTGATCAAAGTGCACTCTGGTAAAAGAAAAAAAAAAGATCATTTCTCCAAAGTAAAAGTGTTGAAAATCAGGCATCTTTAGTTTTGAGAATTTCAATTATTACAATGTATAATGATAAAAAATATTATAAAATTGATTTTAAAATAATAAATAAAAGACATAAACACACACCATACACAGTTTAGGACGCTGGAAAAAGATGATAATTTTCGTACTTGAATCTTACAAATTACAAAAACAAAATTAAATAAATTATACAATAACAACAACCTTTGATTAAAAAATAATACTTTTTACCTGGAGCGCACTAAATGCAGATAATTTTCTTTTTAAAAGATCGACAATTATATTTTGCAGAGGAGAGATGAACTTTAAAAGAAGCGAAAAGTTTTTAAATATAAGTAGACAAAATATAAATGTTCTTTTTATTTAATCTTGAGACTGTATTTAGCGATATTTAATTTCCATGAGAAATTTCACTCCAAGAAATTCTAAAACATTTGATACTTTTTAGTGCGTTCGTGAAAAAAAATCCTTTATAAAAATAAAAATAAAAAGATTTGAAATATTTAAAAAATCATATGCTTTCATTTTAAATCTTTAATTTATGAAATTATTAATGAAGTCTCATTCTCAGAAAATATAAATAAAAAAAGCTGTCCCAAAATTTAAACAAGGGCCAGTTACAATTGCCACCGATTCTCTCATTAAATTAGACACAGTGTCAGCTTATAGATGCTTAATAATAACACGCATAGACAAGAATATACAGACGGGAATCTTAAATTTAACTAAAATAATATACTATCTTCTGTTTATGCGTTAAGTTTACATTAAGTGAACTTTACAAAAATATCCACCTTTTATTCTGATTAAATGGAGGCTTTTCCTAACGTCTCCTAACTCAATAGATTTAAACGGAAAAATGATAATTGTAAGTAGGCGCAAGGAGCGCAAGTATTCTTCAAGTTCACTATTAACTTTCCAAAGATATAAATTGAAATAGATAGTGCAAAGAAAGGAAGGAAAGAACGGATACAAACTACAGCACGAAGAAATCAGAACAACGCGAGTGAAAAGTCGGGGGGAAGAGGAACAGCCGACGTGTTGTTGGTCTCGAGACATGTGCGGTTAGCTACCTGTCCCCACCCTGCACCACTTAAGCTTGCCATACATAAGCTGTGATTGGCTTTTCCTAGCGAAAGTCATTCATCGTGCTTATTTGCACTCGTCTTGTGCTTGTTCTGGTTAATTATATGGATAGATTCCTGAAGATTTATTAATTTTTTAAAACGTGTTTTGCATTTTAAAAAGAAGTGTATGCCTCCACCCCTTCCCCATGTCCGTGAACTTTGCGAACTGTTTGCCTTTGATCTCATTGGTTATCTGATACAAAACAAGATCTTCTCATTGGTTAACTTTGTCGTCGAAAGTTCATCGCTTGAATTTTAAATGTCATTTAAATCGTGCAATGCTTTTGAAACAAGACATTAACTCTAGAGTCATCAAACGAAAGTTGCGTCTCATAACAAAAACAGAATCTTAAAAAAAAAAAAGAGATGAAGCACTGATGTTAGACCTTAAAACCAGGTTCAAGCACAACAATTAGTTTAAGAAGGGGAGAGAGAGGTGGGTGGTGGATGAGTGAGAGGCCACTCAAGTGACCCGTTAAACGGCCAGTTTGTGTGAGTGTTTAATGGAACATTGTAATCAAACTGATCTGCAGAGCTTTCAACTTTCGCAGATTTTGACTTAAAACAAGTCAGAGTTTTAAATTGGGTTTTGAATCTCAGAGCCCGTTCCTAAGTTTGTATTGGAATTTTCTTGAACACCTTCTGAATCCAAATGAATTCTCAAGTGTTTATTGATTTTCTCCAATGACACAGGATTTTATTTATTTTTTTAAAAAAAGTAAAAAAATAATAAAAAGTCGGGTTTAGGAAAATCCAATCAAATACCGTAAAACCACTTTAACTTGCCAGATAATTTAAAAATTAATGTGCAAAGCATCAAATTCTAAGCTACTTAAAGGGGAAAAAAAAGTTTGATCTGAAAGTGTGAATCTTCAGTGGAATAATATTTGTTTTGAACGTCCCAAAACCATTGAACATTCTGCTTCTTGTCAATTTGATAGAAAATAAACAGACACACTTTACACGTGTCTTGGTTATGTTTAGTCGTCAATATCGTTGGCTTTCCTTTAATTATATAAACAAAGAGTTGATGTTTCAGACGCATATTTCCCATCCACTGCAATGGTAAATTTACTGTTTTTGGTAGGAAAAGATGCGACACACACAGTGGCGTGTATAGACATTGTTCCACAAGGGGGCGTGTCAATAATTTGGCCAACTTGTTTCACCAGCAAATCTGCTGCTGGCCGAAAACATAACAAGAGAATCTTTTGAACGTATTCTTCTCTCGTTAGAAAGCTCAGCGTAGCACGCACGCACACAAACACATGCACTGACACACACAAACACGTGCACTGACACACACAAACACATGCACTGACACACACACAAACACATGCACTGACACACACAAACACATGCACTGACACACACAAACACATGCACTGACACACACAAACACATGCACTGACACACACAAACACATGCGCTGACACACACAAACACATGCACTGACACACTCAAACACATGCACTGACACACACAAACACATGCGCTGACACACACAAACACGTGTACTGACAAAAACAAACATATGCACTGACACACACAAACACATGCACTGACACGCACAAACACATGCACTGACACACACAAACACATGCACTGACACACACAAACACATGCACTGACACGCACAAACACATGCACTGACACACACAGACACATGCACTGACACACACAAACACATGCACTGACATACACAAACACATGCACTGACACGCACATTCACATGCACTGACACGCACAAACACATGCACTGACACACACAAACACATGCACTGACAAAAACAAACACATGCACTGACACACACAAACACGTGTACTGACAAAAACAAACACATGCACTAACACACACAAACACATGCACTGACACACACAAACACATGCACTGACACACACACAAACACATGCATTGACACACACAAACACATGCACTGACATACACAAAAACGCATGCACTAACACACACAATCACATGCACTGACACACACAAACACATGCACTGACACACACAAACACATGCACTGACACACACAAACACATGCACTGACACACACGTATTATCGAGTAGCAAGTCATGCTCGGTGGTGTTTCACCTTTTCTCCACGGTTTCGTGACGTGATCACCGGGCCGTGACGTTGGATTCCGTTAGCTCATTCTTTGCCATTGACCGTTTGAACCCGCCTCGAATGAGCACGAATTCGTCGTTGATTAGAGTTTTTTTTTTATCAAGCTGGCGATAATGCAAACTTTGCTTGTTTTCTTTGCTTATTAAAAGTAGTTGAGTAACACATATATTTGACGAAAAGTGATTTTTTTTTTTTAAAGTTCATTTTGGAATCAATTAAAGGATTCATTTCTAAATGGTGTCGTCAATAGTGATCTAAGATCTACGTCACATATCATTGACGCATTTTCCCTTAGGAAGTTGGGGGAGGGAGGGGAAATATCAAAAGACCAACCTATTTATATTTTAAAATCATTACTTGGAATCCGAGCACGGGTGATGGTTCTGGGAACATTACTGCTCATGGCATTCTGTGGGTGTTGTGGTGTCATTTGATTTACAAGCACCTAATGTTGCCTGATTGTCTCTCGGTGTTCTTGTGAGATGAAAGACTCAGTTCTGCTGTTCTCCAAGGTCTAAATGACCCTAGGTCGCAGTGTCCAGGAAATCGACGACATTTGTGACTATGACAGCTGCACAGAAGACATCAAATATTAGTAATACAACAGGGCAACTATCATTACTGTCTTCGCCATGGCATTTGCTCAATAAATGTCATCAATAGATTGATTTACAACAGAGCACCGACGATTACTGCGACTACTAATAGATTTTGTAATTCTGTAACAACAGTCATCGCGCAAAATCTTTACTGAAACCTTTCCAAGAGTTCTGTATCCTATTTTAGCTTATGAAAGTGCTTGCCGCTAGACTGGCGCGATGACTAATAATTCAAGACAATCAAGATCTGATTTTTATTGCTTTATAAGTAGCAAATGACTGCACTCTTTATTGTTTCGTATAGGAAACAGAACTATGATTATTTAATGAAACAAAAGAAAAGAAAAGGTATTGGAAAACATACGTCACTACCAAACTTGCGCTCAAGAAAGAAAGAAAGAAAGAAATCATTGGTAAATGAAACTTTAATTTTCAGTAGATAAAAATCTCATTCCTAACAATTCCAAACAATTCCAAACAATTCCAAACAATTCCAAACGATAGGAAGAAAATCGCATTAAAATGATTCTTGATATATTAAATTTCAAGTTTCAAAAAATTTATGAAATCCATTCAGGAGCAGGACTGCCAGAAATGTTGTAAAAACTAATACCCGGATCAATGTAAAAACTAATACCCGGATCAATGTAAAAACTAATACCCGGATCAATGTAAAAACTAATACCCGGATCAATGTAAAATCTCAGAGTCGGAGACCATGATATCTAATGGACGTTGGTAGCTAGGGATTTGGGGCAAAGGGGGCTTGGCCTCCTTGGGGGGGGGCGGGCCCTGCATGCATGGCGGTGGCGTGATATTTAAGTTAAAAAAAATCGGACACTTCTTTGGGGGCCACCGTCAAGAAGTGGCCCTGGCGGGACTTTCGAATTTGGAACACTCCCCCTCCCACAGCTACACCACTGCTAATGAAGCTGATACATTTTGAAGGATCTCATGGAATTTAAGTTTAAATGAACATTAATCCAAGCCTGAAGATTCTTATTTTAAATGCTATATTATATATTTGTATAAAAAGATAGGTACCACAAGGTAAATTTATCAATCTCACAGGAAATCCTTTTGGTTTAATTTAAAAAAAAAAGAGATTTTAAAGAATTTCTTCTTGATCTAAATGAAATAACTTAGAAATACGTCATCGGCGTAACACTTGAAGAAAACTTAATAAGGCGCATGAATTCTTCCACTTTCTTCTGCATCGCATTTTGGTTCATTGAAGATCAACTATTTTTGAAAGACAAATTATTTACATTTATTATAACTTAATTTTTTCCTTTTAATCCCACATACTAATAAACAACATTAAAAAAACAAACAATAACAAACTTGGTAGTTAGCATAAGATGGTTGCCGTGGTAACCCAATGATCTTTCCCAGCCCTTGGGGGAGTGGAGTGAATTCTCGGACTGACCTTTAAGACTCACCTTTGAGAAGAAATGCAAAAGGGCGGAGGTTACTGCATATGTATAATCGTTAAAAAAAATCAATATTCTTAATGAACAATAACAGAGAACTTATTAATTCACTTTGTGCACTGGCATAGTTCACAGAGGCGGGGCAAGGG
>MUZC01000138.1:366568-376675 GCA_002072015.1 Radix auricularia
AGGGGGGGGGGGGGGACATCATGCATTGAAGTAGCGCACTCATTATTTGTAAAAAATGTAACTTTTTTTTTCCGAGTTTCTTCCTCCTTTACAAAAACCATAAATTTTATCCACGCCCCTGAACGAACTGTGTTACTGTTTGAAAATGATATTTTACACCGCCCCATTTTTTACTTAAATCTCTCTCTACCTCTGCCTCCTCTCTGCCTATATGTCGTTACCTCCATCTCTCTACCTCTCTCTGCCTATATGTCGTTACCTCCCTCTCTCTACCTCTTTCTCTGCCTATAAGTCGTTACATCCCTCTCTCTACCTCTTTCTCTGCCTATAAGTCGTTACCTCCCTCTCTCTACCTCTCTCTCTGCCTATATGTCGTTACCTCCCTCTCTCTACCTCTCTCTCTGCCTATATGTCGTTACCTCCCTCTCTCTACCTCTCTCTCTCTCTGCCTATATGTCATTACCTCCCTCTCTCTACCTTTCTCTCTGCCTATTTGTCGTTACCTCCCTCTCTCTCTACCTCTTTCTCTGCCTATATCTCGTTACCTCCCTCTCTACCCCCTTCTCTAAATTCAATTTCTGTTTTTAACAAATGTCATTGGTCTGTGTTAAAACTGTTGCCCATCTGGTCTACATGTCAGACAGGGGTTAAACAATGTTGTTGCTTGGTTATAATGAGAATGTTTCTAAAATAACCGTATGCAGGCAACTTCAATTAAAAAATTACAAAACTAAATATGTACGCGGCTAGTTAAAATGTTGATTAGTATTTTAGATGTTTATCAACTAAAATACAATATTACTAGAAACGCAAATTTTAGAGACTGCTACTGGTCTTGTGATATTAGTGACACACTCGTTAACTGTGCTCTCATATGTCTGTAACTGAGATAAACTATCATAAAATAATCTATAAATAGAGAGCAGGTTAGAGAGATACAGAGAGAGAGAGGCAAAGAGAGAGAGAAATAGAAAGAGAGAGAGAGAGAGAGAGAGAGAGAGAGAGGAGAGATGGAAATAAAGAGAGAAAAGAGGTATAAGAAGAAGAGAAAGAAATAATCAGAAGAGAGAGAGAGAGATAGATAGATAATGAGAGATAGAGAGAGAGTGAGTGAGAAAGAGAGAGTGAAAGAAAGAAAGAGAAATGAAAGAGAGAAAGAAAGATAGAAAGAGAAATGAGAGAGAGAATGAGAGAGAGAGAGAGAGTGAGAGTAAGCGGGAGTGAGTAATAGAGAGAGAAAGTAATTGAGAGTGGGAGATAGAATGAGAGTGAGAGCGAGAGAGAGAGAGAGAGAGATGGAGAGAGATTTGTAAAAAAAAAATGTATATACAGAAATCCCTTAAGAATCTTGTTATTCCAATGATATGTCAAAACGAGGCTCTCTCGTTGTTGACTTGTTTTATTTCAAATCACGATGACGTATTAGCGATGCGTAGATGATCTGGCTAATGAAGAGCAGCTAATGAGCGTCCTCTAATTCCTAGTGAAACACCTGCTCAAAAAGATTTGATAAATTTCTGCAAAATATCCAACATAAACCTTACGTGCGATACCCAATATAAACCTTACGAGCGAGAATTGTGATATATCCCAAAACAAATGTTACGATAGCGGGATGTAATAACCTGACTATTTGTTTTTTAAAAAAATGAAGGAAGACAGAAAAAGCCATAACCAAATGTATTTTAAAAATTAAAATAAATGAATTTCACAAGTATTAAACTTGACTATATCATTTTTTTATTTTGAAATAATATGAATCATATAGCACAACGGACATTTTTTAAATAAAAAAAATTAGGTTGAAGGAAAATTTATTTTCCAAACACCAGTGACATCTTGCTACGACGAGTGGAGACTAACAATCGTAAGATTACGCGCGTGACCCGAGGATAAAGGGGAGACTATTGGTCAACTTCACTTGATTGGGTTCGTGAGTTAGTGCGCTTTCATTTACTTGGGGAAATTTCCCATCCGTCCTTCGCAATTTCTGTCTCATTTAAAGGGGGAAAATATGAGTCTAGTAACAGAAATATAAAGAAAAAAATTAAAACAACCCGTCCTTACTATGATTATTTTAGGAAATCTTGATAATTTTTTAAAAAGAACATTTCTTAAAGTAAAAGCTAAAAAAAAAAGTGACTTTTAAAAATGATGAGCCATTTACCTTCGGAAAAACTACAAGGTGTTTATGAAATCCCCCCCCTCCCCAATAACACTACTTTTCTTAGAGAGCACGGAAAATAACAAAGAAAAGAACGTTATGAAATTCGTTGTCTGCTTTAACGATAAGGAAATTATGTTTTTTTTTAAAGCAGCCTGATTAACATTTTATTTTATCCAGCGAAACAATTCTGCTGTATATATTCACAACTGTTTACACGTTTCTAAATGAGACCTTACTATTACATTATTTTAGATTTTATTCCCATAATGCAATAAAATACATCTGCCAATAAAACAACATTTGTTACTGAGGAAATTAATAAAAAAACATTAACTAAGAACCCCCCCCCCAACATATTTTGTAAACAGTCATTATTACCAGTGGGTAGAGCTCACAGAACATCCATTAAAATATTAGTGGAGGTTATGACATAACCACTTCTGCCTTTTTATGTCTGGGCCGCCATTGCCTGTGAGTCTTGGCAGCCTCTTCACATGGTGTTTGGACCACATCTAAAGGTGATGTCTGGGCCACCTCTAACGGTGATATCAGTCTGGGCCACCTCTGAAGGTGATGTCCCAGGCCACCTCTGAAGATGATGTCCCAGGCCACCTCTGAAGGTGATGTCCCAGGCCACCTCTGAAGGTGATGTCTGGGCCACAACTGAAGGTGATGTCTGGACCACATCTGAAGGTGATGTCTGGACCACATCTGAAGGTGATGTCTGGGCCACAACTGAAGGTGATGTCTGGGCCACCTCTGAAAGTGGTGTCTGGGCCACATCTGAAGGTGATGTCTGGACCACATCTGAAGGTGATGTCCGGGCCACAACTGAAGGTGATGTCTGGGCCACCTCTGAAAGTGGTGTCTGGGCCACATCTGAAGGTGATGTCTGGGCCACCTCTGAAGGTGATGTCTGGGCCACAACTGAAGGTGATGTCTGGACCACATCTGAAGGTGATGTCTGGACCACCTCTGAAGGTGATGTCTGGGCAACATCTGAAGGTGATGTCTGGGCCACCTCTGAAGGTGATGTCTGGGCCACAACTGAAGGTGATGTCTGGACCACATCTGAAGGTGATGTCTGGACCACCTCTGAAGGTGATGTCTGGGCCACATCTGAAGGTGATGTCTGGGCCACATCTGAAGGTGATGTCTGGACCACCTCTAAAGGTGGTGTCTGGGCCACCTCTAAAGGTGATGTCTGGACCACCTCTAAAGGTGATGTCTGGACCACCTCTAAAGGTGGTGTCTGGGCCCCAGCTAAGGTGATGTCTGGACCACATCTGAAGATGATGTCTGGAACACCTCTAAAGGTGATGTCTGGACCACCTCTAAAGGTGATCTCTGGACCACCTCTAAAGGTGATCTCTGGACCACCTCTAAAGGTGATCTCTGGACCACCTCTAAAGGTGATGTCTGGGCCACCTCTGAAGGTGATGTCTGGGCCACATCTGAAGGTGATGTCTGGGCCACATCTGAAGGTGATGTCTGGGCCACATATGAAGGTGATGTCTGGGCCACATCTGAAGGTGATGTCTGGGCCACATCTGAAGGTGATGTCTGGGCCACCTCTAAAGGTGGTGTCTGGGCCACATCTGAAGGTGATGTCTGGGCCACCTCTAAAGGTGATGCCTGGGCCACATCTGAAGGTGATGTCTGGACCCCCTTGAAGGTGATGTCTGGACCACCTCTGAAGGTGATGTCTGGACCACCTCTGAAGGTGATGCCTGGGCCACATCTGAAGGTGATGTCTGGGCTCCATCTAAGGTGATGTCTGGACCACATCTGAAGATGATGTCTGGACCACCTCTAAAGGTGATGTCTGGACCACCTCTAAAGGTGATCTCTGGACCACCTCTAAAGGTGATCTCTGGACCACCTCTAAAGGTGATGTCTGGACCACCTCTAAAGGTGATCTCTGGACCACCTCTAAAGGTGGTGTCTGGGCCACATCTAAGGTGATTTCTGGACCACATCTGAAGATGATGTCTGGGCCACCTCACCAGTTATGTCTCAGTCAATTGTTCCTCTAACTAATTTCATTTCCCAGATTATGCTCAAAAATAAAATTTTATGTCAATGTCAACATGTTTCTGGTAGATCAAATTTCTTTGAGCGATTCAATTCTTCAAAAATAATATCTGCTTATAATTTTTTTTGTTAAAGCTACATTTGGGGTGTGTTTCTCAAAGAGGCCGATTATATATGTTAAGATTTAAACTACTTATTTCAGTCGCGTGATATTCAAATACTCACGTGGTGCACAAAAACTAATTATGGCCCTTGCACATATCGTCATATGTATATATATATATCGATCATTTTTACCTATTGTTAATTGTTAGTTTTATCCTGTCAGGATTTCAATTAGGTTTTCAACGAATTGTTTAATAACTTTTTGCCATAACTCTAATGCTATCTCTAAACTTTGCTGAGCCCCGCCCTTCATCAGCTCTAAACACCACAGATTTTGTCACAATCCACTTCTAGACTACAGCCTATAATTCAAACAAGAGTTGATATAAAAACCATGCTCAGTGAGAAAGAGTCTTACTGGTCGGTAATTTTTCAGCCCTGGACAGTTTTGAAAAACAACGTGCCACCCATTATGTTCATGTTCGAAATATTCCAAACATACAATATACAGATTTGCTCTATTATTATATTAGTGAAAGACAATATTTATTATCATAGCGTATATCTAAAAAAAAATTTGAGACAAGATATATATAAATATCAATAAATTTAATTTTAGACCTTTTAACATTTAAGCGCTACAGCACTCAGTCTATTTATTAAGTTTCGCATGGAGTATTGAGTAAGATACCAACATCCAAATCCAACTTAACTGACCCAAATGAACTAAATATCCACTAAGACAATGGCCAGGAACACATTCTGCTCGCTTATTTGAAAGAAGTGCTTAACAGGATTTGACCGGATCTTCATTATTCAGTCCCATATTCTAAAAGTGCCGGTACTAAGCAAATCCCCCGAGGCAGAGGAGTGGACGCTTTACCGCAGTAATAGATGGCCGAAAATCCCAGGAATTTAGTTAGGACATTATGCGACTGAGCGGGTGCCTTGATGGACTGACCCATATTAAGATCCGAGTGTAGCGGAAAGGGAATACTGTTGTAAAGTAAAATATGATCACTATAGAAGATTGTTAAAAGAAAATTCAAAAGATTCTACAAAAGAAAACGGAATTTTGCTATGAAAAAGTTTCCATCTGTAATACGGCATGATTAAAAAAGGAAAGTGTTATTAGAAAAAAAGCACTGCACGATCGCTCCCATATTCAGGGCAGGGACATTCCGTATATTGTACCCACACAGCTTTTATCAGTGTTACAATTTTGGTTTTCCTATGAATGAATGTGAAAATGTCGTGGGAAGTTCTTGGAAACGGACCGACATTGAGAGTAAAAGTATCAACACCTGAGGTCTTAGCCTCAAATAAAAGTAAGTCAATATTAAAAGGCTGGCTGCCGGTGTGTGTGGTGTGGGGGGGGGGCTGGGTTGGTTTGATCTTTTTGAACTAATTTTCCGGATCACTTTCAGAGAAGTAGGTTAAAAAAATGTTTGTTGTAGTCTATTGTTAATAACGGCCTTGAAGTAGACCTGCGACTGACGGAGGCGTCTGATAAACTATTCCGGGTTTCAATATCAATATCAATATCAGTGATATCAGAGAATCGAGTGTTCCACAGTAGTTTTAGCTGTTGCTTCCGTCATTGTGTTACTTCCATCCTTAAGAAAAAACATTACATCACCTTATGATTTTCTCTTATCTTGATTACCGGTAGGACGACACTGAAAGGAAACAGGCGATGCATTATTGGAAAATAATAAATATTCTGAGTACAATTCTTTAATTCGTTGCTTTAATTGGTTGCTACTGTTAGTATTTAAAAAAATATTTAATTCCTTGCTACTGTTAGTTTTTAAAAATATTTAATTTTTTGCTACTGTTAGTATTTAAGCAAATATTTAATTCCTTGCTACTGTTAGTTTTTAAAAATATTTAATTTTTTGCTACTGTTAGTATTTAAAAAATATTTAATTCGTTGCTACTGTTAGTATTTAAAAATATTTAATTCGTATTGCTACTGTTAGCATTTAAAAATATTTAATTCGTTGCTACTGTTAGTATTTTAAAATATTTAATTTTTTGCTACTGTTAGTATTTAAAAATATTTAATTCGTTTTGCTACTGTTAGCATTTAAAAATATTTATTTCGTTGCTACTGTTAGTATTTAAAAATATTTAATTTTTTGCTACTGTTAGTATTTAAAAATATTTAATTCGTTAGTACTGTTAGTATTTCAAAATATATATTTACCTTTTAACTCATCTCCCACATTTGTTTTGAGTCCTACGTGTTTTTTTTTCTCTCTCCTGAGACCAATTAAAACAATTTTTTTTTTACCCGCTGTAAACTCTGGTAAAACACCATTTCCTCTAACTCTCATATTCCACACTTTTCGCTTACAAATGTTAACATTATTTAGCCCGCACACTGTTTCATTAAAAAAAAATTCGTTTTGTTTCTCTGCATGCGCCAGACTAAAACATTTCTATTGATTAGCGTCTTTTTATGTGTGCCCCCTTCCATGACATTAAAACTAAAAGCATAAATATGACCCATATTCCAGACCTGTATGTCGGCATTCTACAGCGCGACGTCTCATTTAGTTCCTCTGTTAAATCATACAAGCCACGAGGTCCATAGAGAATTTGAAAGTCGTGGAAATTTATTCCGTGCATGTGTTGGATTTGTAAGATCTACTAGTCATACTGACTCAAAGTGCCTTTAATTCGTGGCAGCTAATGGACAGTCTCACCCCTCCGCCCCCCGACGCGGCGAGTTATTTTTCACGGCCCTTTACAAAATAAAGGGGGTCCTCGGGTTACGACATTGATCCGTTCTTAAGAATATTCGTAGCCCGAATTTTAGCGGGAGTCTGAACATTAAAATATACCTGTGATATATATATATNATACAGTCGAAACCGCTTAAGTCGACGGCGTTGGGGTATGAAAAATGGCATCGACATAACCGATGATCGAGTTAAAGCGAAAACCAATATGGCGGCAAAATATTAACATGCGCTTGAAATTTCTTTATGTACGTGTTGTGCGTTAATTAGTGATGGGACGATTAATCAGAATCGTATCGGAATATCGGGACCCTATTTCTTCACTCTTTCTTAAGGTTGTTAAGACCGTTCGTTTTTAAAGTTTAAATATAACGCCGTTTTGCGGTGATTCCCAGATTTAGCTTACAATTACAAGCTACACAAATAGGTAACCTACACATCCCCTCTTCTGGACTCGGAATGGTCTATCGTGACCTATATATGACTCATGACAAAGCGAACTCTTCTCTTATATAAACGTACACATACTCCTTTTGAACTTTCAACTTTGACATATTTTAATTAATTCTAACCAATAGTTAAATGGCTTTTGCACACGGCCCCTTCTTATGAATGAAACAATGAAAACAAAGCAGTAGTACAGTACATGTAATAGTCAAAATGAGGTTGAAGGATGAATGGTTGCCAATGACAACAAGTCTGCACACGGTACATTTTATTATTCCATTTGTCCATACGATCAATGGACTTCCTTCGGTAACTTGATGCTAATAGGACTAACCAACAACAATGGTGTGGGAGATTGAGAGTGGGGGTGGGTAAACTGTCTGTAGTCTGTTATATTATATATTTTAAAATCTGGGGAGCCTTGTTTACAGTAAGCAGCCTATGATTTTGGTATCGTCCCATCACTAGCGTTTGTTGCTTGTGTTTTTGTGAACCTTTGAAACACGGCATCGTCGACATCTTTGCGCTCAGCCACTCTAAGTCTTTTTCTTGCTGGATCAAAGACAGATTTCTCGTACATTTGCTTTATCACGTCGGCCTTCTTTTTCCATCCTGAAATGGTGTTTGCTGGAATGCCATGCTGACGACTAAGGTCTACCGTTTTTTTCCCTTTTCCAGCTGCAGTATGATATCATACTTTTTCTCTAATGACTGATTTTCTCTTACCTCCTCCAGACATTTTTAGAATGAAAAATAAAACAACAGAATAGCTACAGGATGTTATCTTTTAGACAAGATCAACAAGAGTGCGTGAACTGTTATTGAACGATCAATTTTATTGGTTAGCTAGTATAAACGTAACCAATCGTAAAACTTTTTATAAGACGCGCGAAAATACGGAAGTGAGATGGTGAGTGGCAACGATAAGTAACATTTTCAAAAGCTGGCGATTTAAGTTAGCAACACAGGTCTCAACCCAAGTGGGTTCTGACGTCACCAGCACACATCGCAAGCTGATACTTTTCGTGGCCTTGATGGCCATTGCCATAGTACCAGAAGCAACACAGCGCTGAGAGCAAAACGCAAGTGGGCTGTGACGTCACCAGCAGACCCTGGTGAGACAGAAATCATAGCTAACATTTTCAAAATTGGCGATTGGTCATGGGGATCGAAATAACCGATGTTAAGTGGCAAATTTGACCCTTTTTTGTGCTCGTGTTATGAGGTTTCGGCGACTTAAAAAAATCGAATTAAACGACGAGAAAATGCTAAGACAAGAGAGAATTTGGCGGTTCCAATAAAAAACGTCGACATAATAGGGTGGTCGAGCTAAATATATATTTTGTTTTGTTTTTGTTTTGGCTTCCTTATGTCTCGTAAGACAACGGAATATTCTGTGCTCCTGTAGGATTTATGCACGTGATCTTGCAGCTTCTGCTGTGGCTGTACAAGCCCACTCGCGAATGGCAGCCTTTGCTGCACTTCTCACACTGAAAGGTAGTGCTGGTGGTTGGCTGAATTGCTCTGCTTTTTCTTTTTAGTCGAATTTCGTCTGTGACCTGTTGCAGGTATTTTCCCCCTGCTTCTAGCCCAGCAGTCAATGCCTGTCTCCAACTGCACCTGTCCCCAGCGAGTTCCTCCCAGCTATTTATGTCAATGCCAATAGCTTTGAGGTCTCTCTTACACACATCTTTGCAGCGGAGGTGAGGCCGGCCTGTGGATCTCTTTCCTTTGGCTAGCTCAGAATAGAGGATGTCCTTTGGGATTCTGCCATCCTCCAATCTGCGCACATGTCCCAACCACCTAAGCCGACGCTGGCGAAGGAGAGTTGTCATGCTTTGGATTTCCGCCCGTTGTAGCACTTCGTTGTTGGTGACATGGTCCTGCCAGGTAACTCCCAGGATGCGCCGGAGACAGCGCATGTGGAAAGCACTCAATCTCCTTTCTTGTCTGGAGTATAGGGTCCAGGATTCACTGGCACAAAGGAGGGTGCTTAGCACACATGCCTTGTAAATAGCAATTTTTGTATTGATGGTCAGCTTTTTGTTGCCCCATACTCTTTTTGAGAGCCTGGCCAGAGTTGTAGAGGCCTTGCCGATCCTTGCGTCTAGGTCGAAAGCAAAGGACAGGTTGTTGGTGATGTTGGATCCAAGGTATGTAAAGCGTTCCACGGCCTCAAGTTGGCAGCCATCGATGGTGATGTTGGGTGGGTCAGCGTCTTGGGCTATCACGTTGGTCTTTTTGAGGCTGATGGTTAGTCCGAAGTCCCTGGCAGCCTTGGCAAAGCGGTCCATCTGGCTTTGCAAATCAGCAACGTTGTGAGTTGCAATGGCAGCATCATCTGCAAAAAGCATGTCCCTGATGACCGTTTCTCGGATCTTCGTCTTTGCCTTCAGCCTGATTAAATAGTTTACCATCAGAACGTGTATGAAGATAGATCCCCTCTGATGAGGATCCAAAGGCATGTTTCAAAAGGCAGGCAAAAAAGATGCCAAAGAGTGTCGGGGCGAGGACGCAGCCCTGTTTGACTCCACTGAGGATATCAAATTGAGGGGAAGTTGAACCGTCATACTGCACCGTGCCTTTCATACCATTGTGGAATGACTG
>MUZC01000138.1:383946-401446 GCA_002072015.1 Radix auricularia
GCAAGCATGCAAAAGATGACCATGGATAAAATGAAGGAAATTGAACAAATTTAAAAAAAAAAAAAACAAAAAAAAAGAAAAAAAAAAACAACAACAACAAACAAACAAACAACAACACACAGCCTTCAACTCATTTCGTCTTGGATAGATTCTTTTGTCAACGACACATACTTTCATCTTCTTCTTCTTCTTGCTCCTAAGGTAGGAATCGACAGTTGTTGTTTTTGACGCTGTTACTCAGCTCTCTGTACAGCGCAAATAAGTTATTCGCCATTTTCACTCAATAGCTTATTAGGATGTAAGGACATTTCGTGTTTTTTCCCCCCAGGGGTCCAGGGGCATCAATAGCGTAAATGGACGAAACAGCACCGTGAAGTCCATAAATGTTTCAGTGGAACGCGCGTTCATGTTGACCAATAAGTGTTTGGATCGAGTACAATCCAAAACGTTGTGTCCAGCAATCGATAAATTCGCCTCCACATTGTCTACTTTTTGAAAAATATTTAAATTTATAACCCTTTACCCTGTATTAGCTATACAGTAAAACATTATCTAAATATTATATGTATATGTATATCATATGTATATTATATTATATTATATTATAATATATATATATATANTATATATAAATATATATTATTTAAGACGTGCGATCGAAGCCTTCACCAATCTTACTTTAAAAAAAAAACAAACAAAAAAAAAAACCGAAAGAACTTTCAAACTAATAACATAATCAATAGTAGATCTACTAGATCTGTAGCGCAATTAAACATAAATGCATTAATTGAACAGAACAAAGACATCAAACAAAGTTTAAAGTTCATTTGTTTAAATTAAAAAAAAAATTATTATAAATTTAAAAAGAAACTATGCTATAATTGATAGTTTAAAAAAAAATCAAACAATGTTATCAGTTATCTTCTTTCAAGTGCTTTATTATCTCCCTGGAAAATTTATTTTATTTAAATTCTAATTTATCTTATATTATTTTAAAATGAACATTTAGCAATTCGTCACTTTACCGATTGTTTTTTGGGGTAGGTATAAATGATCCTTTTTACTATGTGGTAATGTTTGGTCAAAACTTGATGGGAGATAAGTTAGTCAGAACAATAAACAATTATAATTATAATAATATTGTATAACGTCTTATCATTTATGTGGTTATTACGATATAAATGTTTATTTATTTAATATATGTATGTTATTATCTCCATGTAAAGCGCTACGGGCCTGGCCCCTTGCTGTGATACAGCACTATATAAAATATCAATTTATTATTATTATTGTTATTAAGGAGGGCATTTTCAGAGATTAAATGGTATGGTGCATATTATTTATCTAATTTCAAATCACTTGTAGTTGTCATAGTTTGGACTACGAAAAACCTCATAGGATGACGATATCATGTTAATGGGATCGCTACGGATGAAGATTTTTCAATGAACAGAATCAAGAGCAAAATACAAACTTATTTTTTTAAGTGTAAAGAGTATTTAATTCTTTTGTTCACCGAGTTCATAATGTTATTCTTTAACACGAGAAGCACTAGTTAATCTTTCACATTTTCCAGGCTCCATCAATGTCAATAAAGCAAGTCATGGGCCAATAATCTTGTCTATTCCGGTGGGGGGTAGGGGGTTCAGTTTCCCAATGGGAAGATCAACAGAGACAAGATTTCTGATTGAATAAATGTCATTGACCACTTCTTAGCTATTCGTAGTTCCTAGCGTCATGTCAAATATCGTCTAGCTTCCTTGACATTAGCTATTCGTAGTTCCTAGCGTCATGTCAAATATCGTCTAGCTTCCTTGACATTAGCTATTCGTAGTTCCTACCGTCATGTCAAATATCGTCTAGCTTCCTTGACATTAGCTATTCGTAGTTCCTAGCGTCATGTCAAATATCGTCTAGCTTCCTTGACATTAGCTATTCGTAGTTCCTAGCGTCATGTCTAATATCGTCTAGCTTCCTTGACATTAGCTATTCGTAGTTCCTAGCGTCATGTCAAATATCGTCTAGCTTCCTTTAGTTTTGGGTATACAAGACGCGACAGTTATTCCGTACATTCTGAACATCAAATAATTATTCCAGATTTTTAGAGCGCCGTCAATCAAAACCCATGGTACTCGATATATGTTATTTCATTTTTGGGTCAGCGTAAAAAAGAGAAAAAAGAACCCTCGTATTTTACAAATTAAGCAGAGATTTAATCCCTACAACTTTTGGAATGTTGAAATTTTAAGACAATCCTTAAGTGACTATTTCAAAAATATATCTATCTTTATTTAAAGAAACCACACCAAACTATGCTCAATATTATCCACACATTGCCTAAGTTTAAAAAGAAAATCATGTTCCCCAAATATTCCCATTTTCTCCAGAATTCTCGGATTTATCAAACCCCGAACTCATTCATAGCTATAGCCCACCAGAAACTTTCAACTAAAAAAAAAATGTATCGCTATGCCAAAAAAAAAAAAAAAAGACCCAATAATAAAAATTAAAATAAACGACATTTGTTTTCTAATCTTTAATCTCTACAACTCTACAAAACCGTGACTAAGTTTCTTAAACTTCTATATGTACATAAAAGTGTTTTAATATCCCATATTGTCGGAACTTTAATACCCTTTTTACGTCGCATGCCCCCGTCCGCCTTTTGTCGACATATCTGTCCTGAACTTTGACCGTTATGACGTCAAAGCAGGACCGCTGAGGCAATTGAGCCTTGTGCCGCTAAGTGTTCTTTGATCTGAGCGATATGTCATCATGGCATGAGATGTACGCTCTCTTGTCGGCGAGGAGAGAAAATGGCGTCACCCAGATTGACCGACACATCAACAGAAAAACTCTTACCCCCCAAAATCCCAAGCTTTATGACAAAGCTCATGTCGGAAACGATAAAAAATCCGATTTATTAAATTGACTAAACACGTGCAGCTGTTATCATTTGGACTTCTAGGATAGGTAGGTGTTTTATACAACATGCTGGCTCAGGGAGGTTTTCTAACACAATATGCTGGCTCAGGTAGGGGTTTTACACAACATGTTGGCTCAGGTTACACAACATGTTGGCTCAAGTAGGTGTTTTACACAACATGCTAGCTCAGGTAGGTGTTTTTTACAACATGCTGGCTCAGGTAGGTGTTTTATACAACATGATGTAGGTGTTTTACACAACATGCTGGCTCAGGTAACGGGATACAGCTATTATTTTGTGCTTAGTAACAAAAATGAGTTTATGGTTGTACAGCCAATATTAGTGAGTACATCGAAAGAAAACCTCTTGTTATTTTAAGAGGCATCTGTTGTAGTAAGTACTGTTGATCAGGTATGTTTCTTGTTTAAATGTTTTAATTTTTAAAAAAAATCAATTCGTAACTTAAATTAAATATCTCATAACAGGAAAATTTAGCAATGGTCTGCAAAAATAAATTAGCTTGTCGCTTCTCACTAAGTTATGACACCGTGTCATTAAACAAAAAGCTACAAGTATAAAAACATACATGTAAAAAATTAAGCCAATCAGCTTGAACATGTTACCTCATTAAAAAACCGGGAATTGCAAGACAAGATTTAAAAAAAAAAGAATTTTTGGCAAAGATCGACTGATTCGGGTTTTAAATAGTTACAAAACACTGGACGGAACCACCTAATCCGCTCCCCCCACCCCCATAAAAGTGTAATTTTTATCCCAAAATAAATTAATGTAATGTCAAAATATTTTTTCTTATTTATTTGTGCGAAGATGTTTCACGATGTTTTGTTTGCCATATTTCAAAACGTAGATCACTTGTGGCAAAGGTTATCCTCCGAGGACACCAAGAATGGGATATTGGAAGACAAGATATATCACTTGTGGCAAAGGTTATCCTCCGGGGACACCAAGAATGGGATATTGGAAGACAATGGTGTCAAGCTTTGTCCCTTCAAGTGCTCCTTTCGGAAGTTTGTTTAAGTCGCTGATTGTCTTTGGCAGGAATGAGAAGTCCCAGAACTGTGTTCTTGCCTTTCTGAACCCTAATACCTTCCATAAAGTGTCTGTGAGTGATGGATGTCTGTTAAATATTGGAGCACAGTTTTTATAACATATGGCAACACGGAGAGACTGAACAATTTCTTATGTTCTTTCAATCGCAAACAGTTCAGTGTTTGAAGTGTTTATATCATTATCATTGTTTAAAATATTTTTTATTTATGTAATTAATTGTTTATTCGAATACCTATAGAAAGACGTAATAATATTTATTCCTGTACCCCCCCACACTTTTCTTTCATCCTTAATAAACACCCCACCCCCACACACTTTTTAAAACGCCCACACATTTTTTTCCAATTTTAACTTTTTGAGTGTATCTATGAGTGTGTCTATGAGTGTGTCTGTGAGTGTGTTTGTGAGTGTGTCCATGAGTGTGTCTGTGATTGTGTCCGTGAGTGTGTTTGTGATTGTGTCCGTGAGTGTGTCTGTGAGTGTGTCTGTGAGTGTGTTTGTGAGTGTGTCTATGAGTGTGTCTGTGAGTGTGTTTGTGATTGTGTCCGTGAGTGTGTTGGTGATTGTGTCCGTGAGTGTGTTTGTGATTGTGTCCGTGAGTGTGTTTGTGATTGTGTCCGTGAGTGTGTTTGTGATTGTGTCCGTGAGTGTGTCTGTTTACATGTTTGATAGACATAACCTGGCATGGTTGATTTTTCTTTCAATTTCTCTATTTCTTAACTTATAATTACTCACTGCCACACAAAGTATCCGCCTCACTCTACAATAAACTAAAATCAATGTCGGGGCGCTGCTCAGTTCTGACATAGTTCATGGCAAAGTCGTTTCGAATTATTACTGTACGCTCCAGTTGGTGTTTTTTCTTTTAACTATAGAAAAACTTTTTGTTAAAACCTTATGAGTTGATATTACATTCATAAACCACGTCTTTGATTTTTGTACGAAGGGTACCTCATCAGGACTAATGGCGGGAGGTGCAAATGAGATTTAAACAAAAGTTGAGAACATAAATCATGGACTTAACGAGGCTAAATATTTAAGCCAGAACTTGTCATTTCTTACTTAGAAGTAGCTGAGTTTGAGGAAAATAAAATAGTTCTAGAACTTATGTCGTCACGTCAATTCCTCTTAAACTGATCCAAGAGAGTGAAGCAATTTTCTCTGAAATGAACCCGTGTTTTATTACAAGTATTCCGTTTGGTTAAATAATTTACGTGTCAACTTAAATGTTAGTCATAAATTACAACGACAAGGTGAATCTACGCCATTGATTTTACACAGGGACCCGTGCTCTTGCATGGCCAGATAACTCAGGTTGCACCGCAAATATTTGTGTGTGTGTGGGCAGGGGGGATAGCATCAACAATATGTGACTTAAGTTTTACTCCTGTCAAATCAATCGTGGTTGAGGGGAGCAAGCTGCCCATCAGTTACACCTACGCTGTCTCAAATTATATATAGGTTAAGTCAATGGTTTCAAATTAAGCATAGATTCTGATAGGCCCTTAGCTTTATGCAGGGATATAATCATCGTGTTTGTTGGAATTACAGGATATAAGACATTTACCGTTCACGTTTCAAGAAATGGTTATAAATTACCCAGCATACTCTGCGTGTAGACATCTCAAAATGCTTCGCTTTTTAGAGCGTTAATGATCCGTGATTTAAACAGAACAAATTTTTATTTGATCAGGCATCAAAGGCTGTGACGTCGGCATTGATCCGGTGGATAAAGCAAATAAATAAACAAATTATATTATAGTAATAAGATATCTTCAAACTTGTTCAGAATTGCACCCATAATTTGTCGTTTCCTAATAAATTCATGGAAGTTATTGGGCATATGTATTGCAGAGCAAGGTTTGATGACCCGCTCGCACTTTCAAGCTTGTGAAGATCAGAGCACTGCACAAATTATACCCATTTGAGAAGCATGCGATAAAGCTTGGCGGTCAGGGAAATCGATCTAGCAATTTTGTTTCTGTTTGTTATACCTCATAGTTTCTTAAGAGCAACGATGCTATAGACGTATGATAATCAAGATTATGTTCCGACCTTTTGATTCAGGTGTTACAACTCTTCCGAGAAATCTCTTATGTTTGTACAAGGGGTTGAATATTTCTTGCCTTCACAATGAAAACATTTAACATTTTGCCTTTTGGAAAAGTGCGCCATCAACATGTTCGTGGAGAAATTGTGAAACATTCTTGATCGCCTTCTTTGGTTGATCAGAGACTTCGAGAATAACTTTGTTTTCGCAAGTCGAGACGGCCTTGGGAATCTCACTATCACGTATAAGGTCAAATCTTGGTTTTCGCAAGTCGAGACGGCCATGGGAATCTCACTATCACGTATAACGTCAAATCTTGGTTTTCGCAAGTCGAGACGGCCTCGGGAATCTCACTATCACGTATAAGGTCAAATCTTAAACAAGTAATAAAAACTCGAATGAGTATTTAAACACAATTTCCAACAAGGAATTTCAATTTAAAAAAAAATAAAAAATTCAAGGGATATAATTCTAGACATTAAAAGTCATTTCAAATCAGTAATTCTGAGAATAAACACAACTTTTTGTCATATTCCCTCACACCAAGAATGTGTCAATATAATGCGCAACACGTAACAATTAACATAAGCATTAACAAAGCGGAAAACCCCATTAACTATAGATCTAATTCTAGATTACAATTTAAAAAAAAAAAAAAAAAAAAAAAATAATAAAAAAATAAATAAATAAAAAAATAAAAAAATACAAATCTTTACTTACAATCTACAAACTGCTTGTGAAATTACTGGAGTCGAATCAACATATGTCTTTCAGTAATTCATTGTTATAAATATTATTAGCTATTGATAAAGTGGTTGGCGCGAAATTGACAAAATACTGATACTCTTTGGGGTAATTTGGATTTTCAAGGAAATGCAGTAAACTTGTTCAGTATTTTTTGGCCGTTGCACATCTTTGGAATCTCCTTGGCATATTTGCCACACACCGAACCCTCTATCTGGTATGGTTCTGGGGGAGTTGCATTTGCAAGCTCACATGTGCACAACATTATTTTGTTTAAGGTTCAACGGCCATAAATACGTAGCAGTGTTGACTTTCAGTGAGTCTAATCTGCCCCTGTGTTTATATAGAATAGCACGGCGACTATAGCAGGTCAATGAGTGACATAAACACTGGCTTTTATTTAATGAAGATTTTTCACTTGCGTCGTGTGTACTTAGGTAACATAGCATCATTTTGAACTTTGGGGCCGTCCATTAAGTACGCCACGCTATTTTTGATCATTTCTACCCCCATCCCCCTGTACAAACTTTCACAAATCCTAGAGACCCCCCCCCCCCCCCAAGTACATCACACTTTCGTACACAAAATATTTTTATTAACAATATAATTAACATTTAACATAAAACACCTTGACGTCACAAATGGCCGGACACCTCCCCCCTTGTCACAAACTGTCACACTTTCTTACACCCCCTCCCCCATCTGGAGCGTGACGTACTTTATGGACGGCCCCTTTCAACATGTTTTGTGTACAACTAATTAATTGTTGAACACGTGATCATAAGTGAATATGGAAATGAGTGGCTTCATTTGTTACCCCGGCCTAATGACGTGAAAATATGGTGGAAATCTACTAACAGAAATAACGGGGCCATATACATCTTTTTAAAGGACAAATTTCATAGATTATTTAATAAAAGATATAAGTCAATATATAAATGTAGGTAAATTGATAAGGATGTATGTTATCAGCTATTTATTAATTCTTCGTTAATTTAAATCAGCTTATTGGACTTGAAAAAGTAAAAACATTTTCGTAACTTTACTATGCTAACAGTTTTAAGAACATAGTGATTCTATTGTATTTATCTTCAAAACATTGTTCCGTTAAAATGTAATTTAAAAATAGAACATTATTGAGCTATGACGTTTTCCGGTTTTAGAAATGACAAGGTCAATAGAGGCGAAGTGAAATTATCAAGGAATGCTCTTCAGTGTAGAAGGACTACACCAAAAAATCGAGTACTCAAAAATCAGACACAAATTTATCTAGTCGTCCATCGTGGGGGAGATTTACACTCAAAAGATTTTCCCAAGTGCTATTGAACCCTTCAAAACTATAATTGTCATTTTCCAACTGTTCATTTCTTTAACATTTGGTGGATCCAATCTAGATTTCAGGCACAAGACAAGAAACGGAGATAGATATATCTCTTAAAAGCTTTGCTAATGTTGAGATCACTTAAAAACTAAGATACATTGTTGGTTTTTCAGACAGTTTAATTTATCTCGTATGTGTTTTCACAGTTCAAGTGCTGACAATTATTTTATAAATCTACATGCCCCTAACGTTAAAACAAGAAACCGATGAGCATTCAAGTTGGCTAGACACAACGTTACTGAAGTGTCAAACACAAGGGCTCAATGATCATGTAAGTTTGGTTGAAACATTGTTAGTGAGGTGTCTTTTAAAATCCTTTCAAAATCTCTTCTTACAAGAGCGAAAATTTTGAGTGAGCCGCGTGGAGCGCCAGACTGTCCTGACCCGTAAACAAGAAAATGACATTGTTTGAGTGTACACGTGACATGCACTAGCTGGAGAGATCTGGACAATGTTGAATACAGAGAGGATGCGACTAGCATTGTGTAGGAGTTTGGAATCTGTTGGGGTTTTTTTTTTTCTGTTCGAATTTCGAATTAAGAAAATTTAGATCCTTATTCTCCTCGCGACCTCAGCTCTTTCATTGTTTCATTTTTAAGCCACCACTCGGCTACACGTTGAACAAAGTTATTATTTACTGTTAGGCCGGTCAAAACCCTTTTAGCAGATATTGTTGGTTGCCTTTTAAAGTTTCCCCATTAATAGAGAATATTTTAAAAATCAAGAAGTTTAAAAAAATCATAATTGTGACCCAATCATTCCCCTATTTTTTTTCTATAAACCTCTGCGTTTATCAGTAATTGTTCGGGCTGGTAGTGATTAAACGAAATTTTGTTCGATTAATCGGAAAATTACTTAATCCATTAATCGATTCGTTTCGTTTAGTTATTATACTGTATATATAGATCACATAAAGTCGTGATTCATTATTTCGTGAAATCGGTTAAGTCGCGGTAATTCCATGGCTCCCAAATTTTGTGACGTAACACAGCAGATTCGTTCTGCTTTGCAAGAAATATGGAAGAAAAATTGTTTTGTTTACGTACGCACGTCTAAATGAATAATAATACGAGTGGAAATTAAGTGTGTAAGAAAAAAAAATAATCTATATAATAATGCGCCTAAGCACATTTCCGTCCGTCAGTGTGTGTGTGTGAAGCCCCTATACCACGCAACTCTTGCTAACTTTTTTAAAATTGAAAATATAGACGTAAAATCATAATGATTTTGAGTTTGAGATTAACAGAGGATGTGGTTTTGCGCGCCTTAAGAAAAACAATTAAGTGGCGTCATGAAGCTTTATTATATTAATTTATTTGATGTTACTTTTTATCCTGATTATAATCCGAGTGTGTGAATATGCATGTGTGCGAGTGTGTTTATGTGTATGTGTGTAAGTGCGTCTGTGTGTGCGTGTGACTGTGTGTTTGTATTAGTTGTGAAATAACGATTTAATTCATAGATTGCTAAAAGTGAAATTAAATATTGAAAAGACGTTACCACGTAATGGTTTATGTATAGTTAAAATTATGCACTGGATTATGAAAAATTCCGTCAATTTTATGAACACAAGTCTCTGCCGATGCGATCTTTGTGGGTGCTTGAATAAAAGATAACGGGAAGTCATTGAATGTGACTTAAAAAACTGTTAATGAGAAGATCAATCTCCAATCATCTTTTCAGAGATGGTTTTACTTTATTTAAGAAGAATTTAGCCCTTGCGCATTAGTTGGACGATTACTCGCATGAATTGCCTCAATGGAAAATAAACAGTGAAATGAACTTATAGTCGCTATTGAAAGTGCATTATTTATAGTTATAATATGTAATTGGATAAGATTGAGGCTAATTAGCGCTAATTAAAAAAATGGAACCTTTCTAAATTTTTAATTGTATTTTACAATAATAAAATCACACGAAGATGGGTCGAACTAATTAATTTCTTTTAGTCACTGTTAAATAACTATAGAAATAAATGTGAAGAAATTATTTAATTGCAGACGAAATATCAATTTTACATTTTAATATAAGCTTTTATACATCTACGTATATAATCAGATAGAGGCAAATATTCTACGGGCGTATAACAAGTCAAAATTACAGAAAATGAAATTTCTTAATAGAAAAATTAACACGGAACCGCTTTTGAAACATTTAACAAGTGATTTATCATAAAAACAATTGCAAATATTAATTAGGAGGAAGATTTATTTCTCTTAGGTGCTTATTTAATACAAGTAAGTGTTTTGGATCGATTTCATTATAAAATGACAATAAGGAACTTCGTATTGAAAGTAAACGCTCAGGGATTTTAAATAATAAAATGGTACGTGTATAAGCGTTTATACACTGTTGTAAGAGTGGTGTTAAATAGCGGAAATGTAATTTTTTTTNTTTTTTTTTATAGAGGAGCAACTTTGTAGACTATTTGAAGGGTGCTTTTTGTTAAGTAACACAAGAAGTAAATTGAAGGGCGCGCGTTTGTAATGGTTCCAACGCCTGCGAGGTGCATTGTTCAGGTTATCGACATTTTTTTATTTTAAAAAATCATTTATTTTTGTTATCACAGTGAAAATCTTTGAGCCACTTTAATATATACATCTTTAAAACCCAATTTAACTTAGGTCCTTTTTAAGTGTGTTTGGGATATTAGTTGAAATTCTGTTTTTAATTTCTAATTCATAATATACCAAAAATAATTTTAAAATAATAATAGTAACAAAGTGGTACATTATAAATGAGAAAAATCTCAGTTTAGAAACAAAAGGGTCGAAACGTCCGGGGTGAAAACGCCCTAGGGTCGAAAAGTCCCGTGGTGGAACTGTCCGGGATCGAATAGCCCGGGATCGAATCGACCGGGGTCGAACCGTCGGTGGTCGAACCGACCAGACTCGAAACGACCTGGGGACAAAACGCCCTGTGGTCGAACTGCCAGGGTCGAACCGACCGGGGTGGAATCGTCCGGGGTTGAAGTGTCCAACCACCAAATAGAAAATACTTTTTGCACAACTAAAGTAAACCAGCAGGGTACATTTTCAGATCAAACCTTGCGATTTAAGGTGTTACTTTAAAACAAAGTAACTCATACATACCTTAATTTAGCATCAATATTCACATAATTAATATTTGGCGCATACAAAATCCTATTCATATGACTAAGGCCATGCTTAGCCTAGAAATAAGGTTTTGGAGAGCTTTTCCCATGAAAAAAGTAATCTTAAGACATGCATTTTACTCTAAGACCTAACGAATGATGAAACATCCATTTTAAAAAATTGGGTACATTTCTCGAACGATGCGGTTGCATGACATACGCTTCGGGTAAAAACTGTTCTTTAAGGTGAAAATATATCAAGTCAAAAGAAATATCACGGGTATTACGACTTATAAATAGGATCTAGCATAAGAAAGTGCGTGTTATGTCGAAAAAACACACTGACAACAACTCATTTTGGGCCAAGCTGTTTTGAGTTCATTAGATGAATAGTATACAACGGGCATAAAGATTGATATAAAGTGAATTGTTACTATTAGAAAAAATGTGCGGGAATATATAATGATTTACATAAAATTTATAAGGAGATCAATTTCTCACCATTTTCTTAAAAATCAGCATTGTTCTTTTGTTTTTATTCACGTTAAAGTAACATGAGCCTTGAAAACAAATAAACCATATTTTCCACTCTCCCCAAGTCACAATATTCACAAATAATATCTGGCTAAAAATATCCTATTCGTCTAGAACGAATTTCATGCTTAGACTATAAATGAAATGGGTGTTAAGCGAGCCATTTCTAAGAACCAAAGGAATCATTTGGAAAGATATTGTTTTCATGTTTTGATTCACATGAAAAAAAAGTGAGCCTTGCCCGTTAGATTTTTTAAAACTGTTAACGACATTTGTTATTCACGTAGAATATATAGCATGCGTTATTAAAGGGGTTCGAGCATGGTGAAAAAAAGCCATCAATCGATATGAATGTAAGGATGTGGTTGAGCAGGCCGGGGCCCTAACATGGGCTGTAGCTGGAAGGATGTGGTAAGCAAGCCAGTGCACTACATGGGCTGTAGAGACACGGATGATAATGATGATGCTATATTAAAGCAGAAATACTAAAATTGATGGCTAATATTTAAATTAATAATATTTTTATTTTTCTCGACACACATATCGTTTTTTTTATTAAGAAGGGGTTTGATTTATCACTACCCTAATTTCCAGATGCGTTTACATTCATTTTTAAGGAGAATTTGTGACCCAAAACTAAATAAAGTTATTCTTATTGTGCCTACCCCGTAGCGTAGCACGGGTATTTTGCTCGTCATTAATAATTTGGTAAATAATTATTAAAAATATTTTCTGAAATTGTAATTGCATTTTAGTGGATCAAATTAATTTTAATCGATTAATTAATTAATCATTAATTTCAGAGGCCCCAGTTATCAGGATAATAAAGGATATGCTATATGTATGATATAATTACTGATTTACTCACAACCAGGGCTGCACTGTAGACGATGGGAATTATTATTGTATCTCATGAATATGGAAAACAAATTGAGGCCCCCAGAGGTTCAACCGGCGGTTGTCTGCCCTTGTCCCTTCACGTCTATTATTTGGGCATTGTATTTTTGTAAAGTGACTTTAGCTACCACCATACTCTTTTAATAATATTACAGATAGGTTGATGAACTAGATAAATTTTTTTTTAAGCAGCAAGATTCATTATTAAATAATATTAAAAATTGATAAAAGCAACACCATTAGTTAAATCCCAAAAGTTAGAAACACAATAGGATAAAAGAACAAAGAGATAAATAGTAATGTTACGCAAGGCAACAATTTCAAACATGAAATTGCAACAAAACATTTACCTAATACAACACTCAGATAGACTTGGGGATAGAGTCACTTACTTTCATATGCAAGAAATAATAAATATTCCTTCTTTCCGGGCGTAGAATGGATTGCCTGAATAAACCAGGAAAGCAAACACGCTTCAGAATTCTACAAAATAATTCAATCCTAAACATAAACCATCGATAAACGTAGGGTAAAACCATCTTCTGTTTAGAGTGAATATCTGTAACTAGATAAGACCCATGGCGTAGCATTCGCTGCCGACATGCTCATGGATATTGAAAAGAAAAGGGGTAATGAGCAGACACAAAAAAAACAGACAAAGAAATCAGGTCAACGCGAATGAATGTCTGGGTGGGAGGGGGGGAAGAAACCACTGATGCATTGTTGGTCTCGAGACATGCGCCTTACAGTTAGCTACCTGCGACCATCCTGGATACTTTAGCTTGCCAACCATAAACTGTGATTGGACGACTCTAGTGAGGGTCAATCGTCATGCTGCAATCGTCACGTGCTTGTTCTCGTGAATTATATACAGTCGGGCTTCTCTAAGTCAAACTTTTCTAAGTCGAAACCTCCCTTTATCGAATTAATTGTTAGGTCACGGCCGAAGCCTGCGCCAAATACTCCATTTTCCCTAACTCGAAAACTCAGTAAGTTGAATTTTTTTCCGGTGCCTTTGAGTTCGACTTAGGTAGGTCCGACTGCATACAGAAGAGTTGTAAGACAAGAAAAGATAAGCTAAAAAGAGTTTAATTAATGAAACAAAAGCAAACAAAGTAACACTTTCTTAGGAGCTATAAATCTTAATTGACGGCAATTTTGTCAAGACGCTTCCAATGTACCAATATAATATAAAGATGATATCAAAATTACCGTCACAAAATGTTGTGTCGTTGCGCAACTAGTGGCGTGAGACACGAGATGTTTTGTTTGAACGGGAATATCAGCTTTTAAGGGCTTGTTGAAATATTGCTGAAACAATAATGAAAATATCAAATTAAACATTAATTTTTTTTTTAAAGTTAAAAAAACCCTAGTTTTTCACTATAAAACCTTTATATACGATACATAACTATAAGGATGTTCATTATAATACGCAGGGCAAAACAATCCGCAAATACAAATTCTAGTTATGTCTCGTAAAACGTGTTTAATATAATGCGCACCGATCGTGAATATATTTTTACAAAAGAAATGTCAATGTAATGCGCACCTTAATGCGTGACATGAAAGGTTGTTGAACATATTACGCACCACAACACTATCTCAAAAAATTAACATGATATAAAGAGAAAAATAAAATAATTTTAATATACAATAATTCAATTACTGTGGTTAGCCACTTGCAATCCCCCACCTTGCACCACCCTAGCTTGCCAACCAAAAACTAATTGGCACAACCTGACAAAGGTCATTCGTCAAGCTTATTCCCACTCGTCTTCTGCTTGTTATGGTGTTGCGTAGTCATTAGCGAAAAGAAACTGGGAATGAACGGGCACAAACACAAACATTTTAAATTTTTAAAAAATGTAATGTTTTAGCTGGGTATTGCACCTGCGACCTCCGCGTGTTAGGTGAATGTAATAACCATTACACTACGGAACATGTTATTTTGATGTTCTGAAAGAACATAGTAATTGACTTCAATTAAACATCAACACGCTGTGCACTAACTTTCTCTCAATCTGATTGGTCGGTGGGGTCAGACAGCTTGCTACTTGCTAATTGCTTGGTGTCCGCATGGTTTTTTAAGAGACACTGCTTATAGCTGACAGATGCAGGTGGGACATCGAAGAAAGATAATAACTAAAATACTGACAACGAAACTGCGCCTTTGATAGTTTTTAAATGCTCTTTGAGACATAACAAAATTCACTTAAAAGAAACAAACTGCATAGGAATACGAAACTATGCTATAGTTTATTAATAAATTTAGTATTATTAAAGAACTCATTTTATCCCTTCATTAATTACATATAGAGTGGGACATTTAACTGTGAGTTTACCACAATTTATACTCTGTTGAAAGGGAATAAGGCTTTTGCTTACTCCTTGTTTAGGACTAGTTAGTTCTACAATAAGCTCAGGAGTCATACATATTTTCTTGATATGCGCACCATGCACAAAAGCGATTCAGTTTTTGCACCATCAAAACGTCCATTAAACGTAAATGAACTTTTCTTGGCACAGGACAAAATCATTTGTTGAGCTATTTGAGCAAAACAACAAAACGAATTTTGGCCACCGTGGGTCAGACAAGCTCAGGTCAGACAAGAAATTGACCAATCACATTCGGTCCCTTGGCATACCAGAGAAGAATATTTGCAAAATTGTATCTCTCTGTTTCCTGTAGTTTGTAAGCCGATAGCGAACACAGCCACATTGAGACTTGCTCACACATGCACCATCAGAAACACACACAGAAGCTTACACATAACACAGATTCAGATAGACTTACACAGAGGCACACACACAGAAACAAATAGCTAGAGATAGGAACAAACAGTAGCGTACAAAGACATACACAAATAAACACACATAGCAGAAACACACACACATGGACCGAAACACACACACATACATAAAATCTGCAACTTATAGCTTTAAATGTTTAAGGGTTTGCCTTAACTTTTAAAATCCACTCATTTCATTCTATACACATTCACCTTCAGCGCTAGATAATTTCTCAATAAGTCAAATGTAATATTTTTTTCACTGGATTAAGTCATTCACAAGGCATCCAATAATTGTTACAGTAATTTTTGCAGGCAGATCGTTCAGACGATAAAAATGATCTATCGAAACTTCAGATCGATCGACAATACTGCAATCAATATAAGGAATTTTTTTAGATTATATCTGTTTATCTCTATGTAGCATGTTAATTTTTGTGCCAGATTGTCACGGTGCGTAATATATTTAACAAACTTTTAATACTTTGATGTCTTGCAGTGCTTATTAATGACGATACTTAAAAAAATATATTCTCGATCTGTAAATGTAAATGCTAGTAATTGCTAGTCTGTCTCTATAAAAATGTTTTTATAACCCTTTTCTCATGATCAATCTGTGTTGACATTTAGCAATCAGACTGTAGTAGTTTTTTTCCGATAAATAGTTTATATATTTGAGAAATAAAATAACTAAAATTTAGGAATTTTTATTTTTTATTTTCTAGCGATGAGTAATATAATTATAATGAATATTTTTTTAGTTATGTCTCGTTAGTGAAGGATTTATAGTAAAAAAAACCTTTGCATTTTACGTTTTAACGCAATATCCCTTGGGAATTGCGTTCATACATTTGAAATGTCATTAGTGCTTGCACATGAAACTCCCCCTGAACCATACCAGACAAAGGTTTTGGGTCTTTTGTAAATATGCAAGGAGGTCCCAAGGATTTGAAACGGCAAAAAAAAAATACTGAAAGGTTTTCTGAATTTCCTGGCAAATTATTTTTTAAAAAAGCACAAAAACAAAACATAATTTGTCGATTCCTCGCCAACCATAACATCTATCGGGTTGAAACAAAAACTAAACAGTAGCAAATAATATTTTGAACATTGTTGGAGAAGGAATTTTTGAAAAATCTCTTTTCGTTCGACCCCAGTAATTTTTGTAGATAGAAATTGTTTTGTTTACTTTCATAATTATTGCTTTGAAATTTATTTTAATGTAATCTAGAATTTTAGTTAAAGGGGTTTTCTCGCTTTTTGAATGCTTATATTAGATTGGTGCACGGTACGCATTATATTGACACATTCTTGGTGTGATGCAGCGTGAGGGGATATGACGTTATATTTTGTTTACTTTCAGAATGAATTGAAATGACTTTTAATGTAGCCTAGAATGTTTTCCCTTGAATAAAAAATCGGAAATTATTTTTTGGAAATTGCGTTTCAATACTCGTTTGTGTTTTTATTTCTTGATTTTTATTTAGTCTGAGACGAATAGAGTTGCATTGTATTCTCCAACCATTTTTTTCAAAATGCATTGCGCCGATATAATATCAAGCATTAGATCAAGTTTTCATGACGAATTCTTAACACAGTAAGCAATGATGAGTGAAAACGGTACTCACTTTATATTTTCACGATTTCCTGTAAAATCCTATTTTAATTTTCTAACTTCGTTATCGCTTCAACCCCCCCCCCCCCTTTTTTTTTCAACCTTAGTGCACCGAAAAAAACAAAACATCGGAGGTGTTAATTATATTTTCACATTTTTACCCTACCCCCAAATTTTAAAAATTAACGGTCCCGAATAATTGATTGATTTAAATGTACGAAAAGCCGACAAGTCTATAAGATACAAATTCTTTAGTAAAGGTTGTTGTTGTTGTTTTGTTGTTGCTTTTGTTTTAGGAATTGATTAAGGTGTATCCAAATACTGTCATTTGCTTTTTTGATAAACCTTTGGTTGCAGTAAAAAAAATGATTTGACGGCAACAATCAGAAGTCACTT
>MUZC01000138.1:406446-410324 GCA_002072015.1 Radix auricularia
ACTTGGAAGAACCAGTCAATGTTCGAACTTCGTGACGTTTCTCTTTATACAAACATCAAGCCAACACAAGTGGGTCTAGAGAACATAGAGGACATGCTCGAAAAACTTGGGTTTGCTTAACACTCACATTTGCTCTCCCGCAACTATCTGACTTCACACATAGCTTGATTTAAGTTGTTCGGATCGACTTCGACTGCCAAACTTTTTGTTTGATCCATCCGTCCATCCATCTATCCGTCCGTCTATCCGTCTCTATCTTTCTGTATGTCTGTCTGTCTGTCTGTCCGTCCGTCCGTCTGTCTGTCCGTCCGTCCGTCTGTCTGTCTGTCTGTCTGTCTGTCTGTCTGTCTGTCTGTCTGTCTGTCTGTCTATCTATCTATCTATCTATCTATCTATCTATCTATCTATCTATCTATCTATCTATCTATCTATCTATCTATCTATCTGTCTGCCTGCCTGCCTGCCTGCCTGTCTGTCTGTCTGTCTGTCTATCTGTCTGTCTAATTTTTCTATCTGTCTGTGTATCTCTGTGTGTTATTTAGGACTTATGTAACCGTTACATTATCTTTCTTTAATTGTAAGATGATCTATGCAATGATATTTGAACAAGACGAGAGCAATCTGATCCACGTCGCGAGCTTAAAACGATAGAAAAGTTTATTTCTCGGCCAACGTGTCCAAATTTGTCTCACAGCCTTTCTGCCCTAAACCTCGCAAACCTTGTGACCTTTTCCATCAAGCGCTATGTTTACTTCCACATCAAGGGGTATTGAGGGAACGTTTTCCCTCTAGCTCTATGTAGCTAACATTCTCTATACCAAACGCACATTGCAAATTACATGACCAGTGTTTAGTTATTTCCTATCTTTGGCACTCGACATCAAAGATATCACAGATTCAATTCATTCGACTTTTATTAATTGATAGAAATTCAAAGATACATCCAAAGCTTAGGACATAAAACTGCTACTCAAAGAAACTGTAATAATTATTATTTTTTTCTTTTTTTTTTTCGTTGTTGAAAATTACAGAACGCAAAATTGGCGTTAAATCCTCAAATATAATAGTTATTGGCTTTTTGTGTTATATTTTGTAACTAGATGCCCGCGGCGTAGCATACGCCATAGATTTGCTCATAGATAGTGCTAAGAAAGTGGAGGGTGTGAAAAACATCACGATGAAAACAGAGCAGCGCGAATGAACATCGGATGCGGGGATAACTGCGACGCATTGTTGATCTGGAAACATGTGCACTGTGTTTAGCCACTTGCAACCCCGCACCCTGCACCACCCTAGCTTGCCAACCAAAAACTAATTGGCATAACCTGACAGAGGTCATTCGTCAAGCTTATGTACACTCGACTTGGTCGAAAAGTTAGTGGGAAATGAACGGGCACAAACACAAACATTTAAAAAAATTAAATAAACAATGTCTTAGCTCGGGATTGAATCTGCGACCTCCGCTTGGGTTGAACCTGCGACGTCCGCGTTTTAGGCGAATGTTATAACCATTACACTACGAAATTTTTGTTGTTCTGAAAGAACACAGTAATTGACGCTGTTTACTACCCTATTCTTGCAATGGGATTGGTCGGTAGGGTCAGACAGCTTGCTTGGTGTCCGGCATGGTTGAACCACGATGAGAATTACATATATATATATATATATATATATATATTAGGGCTGTTATCGATTAAATTAAATTTAATCGTTAACTTTTGAATAATTACCGATTAATTAATCGATAATTTTGTTAAAGCTAGAAATAAAGATGTATGACGTCATTACACTGAAAACTTCAAGGGAAGTAATAAAAACAGGCTATTGATATTTTTTAAAAGTTATTTTTAAAACATAGCTAACAATTTAAAAAAATCATGTTAAGCCTGGTCCCTTTTTGGACTCAGGACGTGTTAGCGCATTTTCGTATTATGTATCAGTACTTATGTTAGATATCAGCATTATGTAGTTATCAGTAATTGTGTTTAGATTTTAGACATATATTTATGAATTTTCTTGTGTAATGAATATACCTGAATTTTTTTAAATTTAAAAGTCATTTCTTTACATTTTAAAATTTTTTATTTTATCTTTAATCTAACTACAAGTGGTTTGTGGTCACTGAAATAGGACTCATAAATGAAACATTCTAAATTGTAATCAGCTAATCGCCCAAATACTCCGTCAATTGTTGTGTTATAGATCGTGGTTGCCAATCTTGTTGAAAGTAGATGAATGTTGAAGCTTGTTTCGAAAAAGTTTTCAATTTCTGCCCCTGAGCCGCTAAGATCTTGATTGAAGTCACCACAAATGATGACGTAAAACTCTCTAAACTTTTACACATATTCTAATGACGTAAACAAAAAAAAAAACTAATACTTTTTGCACGCTATTCGACTCCCGGCAATGGCGGCCGTTGCCTGCGCCAGTGTTATCTCTCGATTCGCAATGTTTTTTGGTAGTTTTATCGGGGTTTTTTAACGGATCGAGTAACTGAGCGTTGATGCACAAATGGCAGGTCAGGACATACAAAAAACATATATACATCATTGGTCTAGGACTTATGGATGCTGAGATCTAGGGTGATGACAGACGGACGGACGGACAAAACGGGTGCAATAGCGCATTCGACTTCTCGAAAATGCGCTAAAAATAAGTTTAATAACGTATTGAAGTTTAGGCACTTAAATGAAAATTTATAATTAATTCTAAAATATAAAAGTAATACAGACATATAGAAATTGTTTGATGATTAACTAAACATTTTTTTTTAATGCCAATAACTTAAGTATTTAATTTAATTTAATTTAAAAGATATAACTTTGTTAGGATATATATTTAAAAATAATGAGTTCAATTACTGACTATGAATTAAAATTTTGTTACTGTTAAATAATTTAAAACAATGTTTTTTTTTTTATATCATTGTCCTTATAAAACAGGTTATTTTAAAGTTTATACTTTCCAACTTTTGCTAACGGAGAAGTTTGTACGCCAAAAAAAAAAAAAATAAAAAAATAAATAAATACTATTATTAACTAGATTGTGCCGGGGCGCCGTGGCGCCTGCGGCGCCCCCTTTTTTTGGGCGCCTACGGCACCAACCTTTTTTTTAAAGACCAACTAACTTGTCCTTTTTTGATAAATACGAATTATTAAACTTTATGAAATGTACGCAAAGTATTTAATAATAATAATAGGGGTTGTATCTTGCGCACCGATGCACACCAAACAATGACGTCATCATATTAAATATTTTTACAGCACTCATCAAAACACGATATTTCAACTAAACTAACTGCTGTAGACTGTCGTACATCGCTCCTCAGCGTTACAGATCCAGTGAGTGACTTGGACTATTATATTATTTACGAGCAAAATACCCGTGCTACGCTACGGGGTAGGCACAATAAGAATAACTTTATTTAGTTTTGGGTCTCAAATTCTCCTTAATAAATGAATGTAAACGCATCAAGAAATTAGGGTAGTGATAAATCAAACTCCTTCTTAATAAAAACAACGATATGTGTGTCGAGAAAAATAAAAATATTATTAATTTAAATATTAGCCATCAATGTTGGTATTTCTGCTTTAATATAGCATCATTATTAAAATCCTTGGCCCTACAGCCCATGTAGGGCCCTGGCTTGCTCCACCACATCCTTTCAGCTACAGCCCATGTAGGGCCCTGGCTTGCTCCACCACATCCTTTCAGCTACAGGCCCTGGCTTGCTCAACCTCAACCTTTCATTCAGATCGATTGATAGCTTTCTTTTACCATGCTCGAACCCCTTTAATAACGCATGCTATATATTCTACGTGAATAACAAATGTCGTTAACAGTTAAAAAAAATCTAACGGGCAAGGCTCACTTTCTTT
>MUZC01000139.1:3938-41466 GCA_002072015.1 Radix auricularia
TATCTCTATCTATCTATCTATCTATCTATCTATTTATCTATCTATCCATCCATCCATCCATCCATCCATCCATCCATCCATCCATCCATCCATCCATCCATCCATCCATCTATCTATCTATCTGTCTGTCTGTCTGTCTAAATTGTTTTATATTAAGGGCAGTGCTGTAGGATGGGGAAAGGCGTTTCCTGCTAATGGTGCGGTGGCATCATTGCAAATTTGCTCAGCCAATAACTGGTTACTTCTCGTGACCACGTATACCTGACGACCCGCCCCTGGTGACACTAAATCTGACCAGCCACAGATTTAATCTTTGACGGGGATCTGACCAGTCAGCAACTGACCTGCAACTAGATCTAATAGTTCATGACGTATATCTGAAAACCCATTCAAACCACTGTTGATACAATCTGTCACCCTTGACTTAAAAGGAGGTCAGCTAATTTCGTGTTTCTTTACCTACAGAGATTTCGAATCGATCCTTTTGATCCGGGCGAGTGTATATACAACGACATACCATTATGGGGATTTTCCTCTTGCCACGAGTTTTCTTAACTGTTGCATTCTGAAAATAAACTGTCGTTAAATTGAGACGGGAACATATTTAAGCTGTGTTTGAATGCAGGGGAAAAAAACCCTTTTTCCCCCATGGGATAGACTTCAAGGAATTGATGGACTATAAATAAATGAAAACATTATAGTGACGACATTTACGGTCCTCAAACTATTTTTTTTTCTAATTGAAACAATTCTAAACAACGGAATATCTTTATTAATCTCCTCTGCTGTGTCTTCCCACAAAAAAAAAAAACAAAACAACAACAACATATAATTACTAATTTAATTTGGAATCAATTTTCGATTTGATACGCTGAAAGGGGATCCCGAGTGCTCACAATTCAAACGTAAGAAACTTAACCAACACAAACAATAAAAACACCATTAAAATAAAATGACATTAAGTATCGTTAACAATAATTAGGAACTCACGGCTGGTAGCGTTTTAATTTAAACCAATAAAACTACTAATTATGATTGATTTGTTTTAAAAAATTAAACAGCTTCAGAACAAAATAACCTGAATATAATCTACTCTGTCTAAACATCAAATAAATAACCAAATAATACCAATAGCTCTTGTTTTCTTTTTACGATCTTCCAAAGGATTGTAGTTATGAGCAGTATTCAAAGATTTTGTCTTCTTATTCTTAAGTGATGTAGGTTTCTTTTCTTTCATCATCATAATTTGAAATTGTATACAGTAATTCACATTATAATCAATGAACTCTTTGTAGGTAACGTAAAATTGGTTCTGTTTAGCAACTATAAAATATTTCAAACGACTTTCTGTTTCAAGGGCACGGCAACAAAAGCTCATGAATAACTTATTCAGTAAATGATTGGTCGTGTTGGTTTTTCCGATACACTGTTAGTAGCGAATAATCACGTCACATCCGGGAAAATCATAGAGGAGATAAATAAAGTGACCACTCCCTTCAGTCTTGCGCAAAGTTTGTGATTCTTATGGATTGGAATTAATAGATTAGTCAGCCTTTCGCTGGAAATATGATGCCAACCAAACAATGTTTTGTAATGATTTCGTGTTAATTGGTGTGGAATTCGAACGGGGAATATTGGTTGCCTAAACAAATCAAGAAAGCAGACAGACACATTTAAACTTGAAAATGAGAGACGAGACATAAACCATGGAAAAGCGTAGACGCAGTAATCTTCTGTATATAAGGAGCGTCTGTAATGGATAAGATATATACTTTTAAATTATTAAACTTATAACCTTGCTCTTCTACTCGTTTCGAAAACGGGCGGGGGGGGGGGGTTATATCAGAATTATCAGAGAGAAAAATAAAATGAAAGGCTGATTTTACCCTTAATAGAGAACCCAGAGATATAAATATCTTGAACCTTAAAATCCATAACATTTCATTAAACGCTGATTGATTTAGCGTGAACGCCGAAAATGTGTGATATCCCTTCTGTCAGAGAACAACAATTGCATGCGAAAACATGTATTTGAATTGTTGGTAATCAGCTTATAATATATTGAAAATTTAGTTAGACATCAGCGCCAAAGATATCTTCGTACGTTCGATCTGAGTGGAGTCTCTACTTTTATTTAATAATTTATCAATTTTGTTATCTTCCAAACTGTTTTCATCATTCAAGAAATCAAAACAAGCTAAAAAGACCTAAATCAGGACCAGATTGTTAAAGGGATTGGTTGTTTCTTGAAAACATTTTTTTTAAAAAATATTTCTTTTAAAAATAATGTTATTGGCTAAATACAAGGAAATCAACACATTTTAAACAAAGAAAGAGAAAAAGTGTGTTAACATTTTTATTTTACTAATAATGTAATAAAACTTCATTGAAAAATAAAACATTCAATAAAATAAGGCTACTTAATACTCTCATTTAAACTCAAATATTTTATAAACGAAGCAAAAACATATGTTATAGTAATTGTTTATACACAAAACATATATATAAATATCGATGTATTTTCTTATTGCCTAACCGTCTTGTGAACAATAGAAGCACCAGTTATTGTGGCAAGACCTTGGCTTAAAATACATTAGAGAAAAAATTAATTCAAAGTAAAGTAAATCCCTTGGACAGGGACAGGATAATCCTTTGGACAGGTACAGGATAATCCCTAGGACAGGTACAGGATAATCCCTTGATGGGAATGAAAACAGGTGAAATGGACGTTTTATTTATCATTAAATAAGCTCGTTCGGTAAATGTTATGCACACATGTTTATGTAAATGCATCAATATTATTTTGTGTCCTTGTCATTAAACAGACAGACATAAAAAATATGCAGTAATGTTTGCGCAGTAATGAAGAATGCCTAATGTCCAATACATTCATTTTAATATCATTTATATTAATTTTAAAATAATAATAACGGTTTCACCTACTATTTATAACTAAATCCTAAATTCCACTGAGTAAAAACATTTTTGTGCATATAAGATAAACGGGCAATATGAAATCAATAAATAATTAAATGAGATGTGTGAATGATAGTCGCAATGTGCCGAAAATCACGGCCCATTACAACAGATATATATGGGAGAGCACCCAAATTTGTGCCGACAGATATACTTTAACCACATTTGATACAAAAGAATTAAAATTTTCCAATGTAACATTTCCTTGTTGCAATCCATATAATATTTCATGGCTACATTTTTTAAAAATGTTGAAGTTCATTAATTTTACGTTAAAGTCTTATAATGAGACCAATACATTAATAATATCATTCCCCTCCCCCCCAACACACACACACACACACACAAATCCACACTCATACACACAGATATACGAAATTATAACATAAGGTATCGAGCGTGTTATTAGATAATGGGAATTCTGAATAAATCATAAAAGCCTTTGTAATACTTAAGGTAAAAGTGATTACTTTAAAGATCATTCAGCGTGCGCCTTATCTCTGCCACACAACAGTCAGACAGCTGAGACACTGCATGCTACATCAAGTAACAATTGCCTTTCAATGGTTGATACAAGTTTAGATTGTTCTTTAAAAAAAACAACAACCTAATACAAGAAGTTAAATTAATCATTTGCATTTCATAGAAACAAAGTAGAACAAATTATAAAAAATGTATGCAATGATAAAAGAGGCAAATAGCACCATGGGTATGAGAGTAGTTGTTTACAGAATTGAACACTGTTTTAAGATTTTTGGGAATAATATAAAATGTATATTTAAGCAGTGAATCTTTTCAATGTATTTTTCCACGATAATAATTCAGATTAATTTAGTTTTAAAATCTAAACATAAATTATATTCATACTTTTGCTACACATTCTCTTTCATTTCAATCTAATAATTAACTTTAAATTTAACTCTTTACTTTGAATTTATTTAGTCATATTTTATTCGTTTTAGTTTTATTTTTAAAAATCGTCTTTTAAATCCTAATTTATACTATTTTTTTTTTTTTTACAAAATGTTTAAAATGCAGGTTTACTTAGTAATTAATGGTATTGTAGATTTTCCATGTTTTTTTTTAATAACAATATGTTGCAATATTGGTTGATTACGACAAATTTTATCATCGTTGTCAATATAAACAATTCTCTATTGATGAACTTTGAACTGTAATTTGTAATAATTTACCATGTGACATGGAGGTAGCGTAATAATACAAAAATAGTGCATTTGTTTGATGGAGCCACGAATGTTTGCGAGCATTTGACGTGTGGTCTGACTTTTAGAAATGAGGTCGACAACAAATTAATTTCAAAAGTTAACATTTGTTTACACATACGAAGCCGTTCAAAGTTTACCAACTAAAATAACATAATTCTATACATAGGTTTTAAATTATCCAATTAAAATATTTGTAAATAAATTATAAATAAAAATTGTATGACAACTTAGGGTCAATATGACCTACAGTATGAGCAGCAACTAAGGCTGGATTTACATGAAAACATCATTTACATTGGTCAGCACCATAGCCTGCACTAAACTGCAACCACTGCTGTCCTGGAATAAAGGTATTTTTTTCTGAAGAGGAAGAACCTCACAGATTCCCTTCATCATTCACAGTGGAATTACATCACCTCGTGAATCCACTTACTCAAATTATTTTTACGCCGTTGTTCGCTCTCTGTCCGTTTTGTGTTTGGGTCCTCTCCTCTTATCCTCCGGTGTCATCGTGACCTACAGTGTTGGCCTAGTCGGTTGGCGGGGCTGGAGTGGGGGTGCTGTTCCCGGCACAGTAGCAACCGGTTGTCACGTGTCTCTTGATGGCTGTCATAACTGCCAAGCCGTCCCGACACGCGCCCCGTTGAAACACTGTGAATTCAGTCCTCAGTTTCATGCAGCTGTTTTTCAGGGAAGCTCCGATGCAGCGAGTAGTGCAAACACACTCGGCACTTAGGACATATCTGCCAGGAAATAAGATAAGCATGTATATGAAAGAACAGAAACATTTTTTATGTGTGTGTTATATTTAAGTGAGGGGGGGTGGAGGGGAGGTCTTCTAAATGAGTCTTTGGTTTTCAATTCTTCTTTTTTAATATTTCTTTTTCTAAGTTGTTATTAAATATTGTAAAGTAAACATTTTTATTATAATATTTATACTCATATGTGTATATAAATATAATGTATATTATATAAGAGATTGAAGCTATGCAACGGTGGCATTGTGGGTCATGGGCTGTTTTTAGCGTCACCCATTAAAATTGTAATATTTAATAGCATCAATATTCACGCATGTAAATGTTCATGGGAGGTGTGGAAATTTTGTACTACTTAATCAAATAAACGAATGTGAAAGTTTTTAATTAAAACCCATCAGGGCCAAAAAAAAAAAAGATATGTTTCGTAATATGTCTGCTGGCCTCTCGATACATGAGAAGTTCTTCGGTGAACTTGAGAGATTTAAAATGGTATCATTGCCTCCATTAATCCTACCTTGGATAAATTAATTCCCCAAGATCCTCCGTGACGTACACCCATGGGCAGGTGGATTTCAAATTGTCCGATGCTCCCGGCCACCAGGATCCTGTTTCGTTCGGGCACATGTCTAGTGCCGGCTGGCCCGCTGGGGGAACGGGGACGGCCGGTTGCTGGTTCAACCCGATGAACGAAGACGCGTTGGGCAGGAAGGTGTTCAATTCCTTAACCAGCTCGGGCAGATACTGGGGGATGGCGCAGTCGACGTCACGCTTGTGCCTCAAGAAAGGGTGAAGGTCGTCCGGGTCTGAGACCTGGGGAGGTACCCCCACCGATGTCTCCATGGTCAGGGTGGATGCCAAGCTTTTCAGTGGGGTGCTGGAAGAACCAATGATGGCGCCAAAAATGACGATAAAATATGTGATGAACTTCATTTGTTGTTTGTTTCGGATTTAAAATTCGAGTCTGTTTAAAAGTCTGCTTCTAACAGTGATTTCTTTTGTTATCTTGTTGCCCGCTAGTTGATTCAACTTTTTAACCAGACCGACACAAGTGTTTTACTATCTGAAGTCGTATTATGGCTTGTTAAGTGATTTCCTCGTGTGTGTTGCCTCGAACGTCGAGTTGAATTTATTATCCCAAACAGGTCCGTCGCTCTTATATATACGCGGGCGCGACCCAGAAAACGACAGGTTAGTCCCAAGCTAAATATGATCCGGAAGAAATAATTACGAGTCCGGTCTCATTCTTTAAAATGTTTTCACTTTAATCATATGTTTAATACACTATTGGTATTCCACGAATAGTGATAAGGTGTAGACAGTAGCAAGAGAGGACTTTTCCAGGTGGGGTTTGTTATCAATAGCGTCATCGTTGCACTCGACCAATGGGATATGAGAATTTAATCCTTGGATTTTTTCTCATTGGTTAAGAATATGATTCAATCGGGGCTCTTTAAAATATAACTATTTGAGTTATGTATTATACACTTAAAAATAATAAATGACGATTAAGGCCTTGTTATGAGTTTTTCCTTTAAATGAGAATTAAAGAAACCTTAGTAAAGGAAATCCATTTAGGAAGAAATGTGGAAGTAGAGACCAAAAGGAAATCAGGGAAAGTATTCACCTTAAAATATATTCAATGAAGCATTCATTAAGGGTACTTCGCATTTAGCAAGCACACAAATCATTCGTCGGGACAAAAAAAAGCATAGACAAAATAATCAACGAAGTAAAATGTTTGTGAATTCCGTTTGTAATGTTAACTAATTTATTTTGCAATTTAAACATGTAGATTATAGGCAAATCAATAATTTATCACATGATAATAGCCTTAAAATTTGTGTAAAGCCTATAACATATCATCTATCACCTATCACCTGTCCCCTATCACATATCACCTGTCCCCTATCACCTATGACCTATCCCCTATCACCTATCCCTGACTTTCAGCCCTGGTTAACCTGCCGGTAGTGGTGACGTCTGTTATTTTGAAAACGATAGGATTAAGGACATCCATTTTTTTCAATATCGTATCCTCAACGTCGGTTTTTTTGTTAAGATGACGTAGAACCTGATACGTGATAAAATTCCAGCAACTTGTATTTTAACGAAACAAACGTTAAGCGTTGTTTAAGTTTAAATTGTAATAAAAACCAGTTGACATTTTATAAAAGCAACTTAAATTTAATTAATATTCGCGATTATTTTGCTGATTGTTCTTTCGTTCTTTCTGTCTCTTTTATGGGCGTTGTGATATTTGAAAGAATTCGAGTGTGTTTATGTAATTGGTAAGACGTTTGACAGCAAATTATAAATAACGAAAACACACCTCCCCACTCCAAATGGGCCTAAAACCTCAGATATTAATACACAGACTGTCTCCCCAATCACGCAGTTATAAACTAAATACATACACAGAGTGTCTCCCCAATCACGCAGTTATAAACTAAATACATACACAGAGTGTCTCCCTTGACACGGAGCAATAAACTAAATACATACACAGAGTGTCTCCCCAATCACAGAGCCATAAACTGAATACATACACAGAGTGTCTCCCCAATCACAGAGCCATAAACTGAATACATACACGCACGGTCTGCCTATTATGGAGCTATGACCTGCCAACATAGATTATCTTTTTTTTCTGCTGCACTTTTGTGTTCTATGAGTTTACATAAGTTCATCTCTCATTGTCCAATTACAATAATCTGGTTTTCGTAATTTGATTTTTTATGACACATTTTATTTTAAAAACTTTTTAACAAATAACTTTCTTGACTTTTCTGAATTTAAGAGTTAAAAATAGTTATTTGTAGTTGTTGTTATTTGTTCTTTGACCCCATTTATATTGAATTCATTAAATAATGTTACAGACATTAACTACTCCAGACGTCCTGTTACATGTTGTGGGTTTAAGGAAAAGCAAATAATTTTAAAAAATGCATTTAAGATGGTGCATGTGAAGTTTTTATTATTGTTATTATTATTATCAATAATTATTGTCACTTGAAAAGATGAAAATTTATTCATCAAAATTATAATCATTTTTACCGATTGCGTTAAGAGTTTGTTCAATAGTCGTAAAAAATAATAATATTTTACGAATTTAAATTTCTTTTGTAGAACGTTAGTTAAATTAGTTTTTTCCCCCTTTAAATTAGACTATCAAGATCATTGCTTCTCAAACTGTGTGTCGCGACACATAAATATGTCGTGAGAGATTTCCAGGTGTGTCGCGAGATTAAGTAAAAATAGTTAATATTGTTATGGTTCTGAGCTCTGAAATTATTATGAAATTATTATGATACTTTAAAATAAAGCAAAATAAACTGTTAAATAAATCAACAACGAAATCAATAATAACATGAGTTTTGTTAGGGCAAGGACACCGCCCATAGTGCTGGGCGTCTGGGTACGTTATTTTCTTTTTTCATTCTCTCTTGCGGTGTAGTTAGCTTTATATTTTTCATTCGGCAAGAGATTGAACTTTAAAGTATTATTTTAAAGTATGATAAGCAGGCATTTGAAGCCAGTTAACATACTTTTATCTTAACTTGCTTAAAATGCAGGCTAAATTAGTTTATCTGATAAAATAATAATTAAATTAATTACTGAATCCCCTTTGATTGGAACCGTTGCCTTAAGTGTAGTTTGATGTTGAAAATAACTGAAATGATTACGAATCGCTAGTTCATAAACTACCCGTGAAAATATCAATTGTAATTAGAATAAAACTTAAAGTATTAATGTTAAGGTCTAACAGTAACTCCATCAGGTTCATTCACCCCACGTTTCTCCTCCATGTCAACCTCCACGAGGAACCGCCACAAAGCTACGCTATTTAAATTATAAAAAGAGTATTTTTTCAAAATGTTCGTTTTCTTGGGTCTCGTTTTGAAGTAATAAATAATATAAAAGCCCAGGTCACTCACTCACTCACTGTATGTGGAACGCTGAGGAACGATGTACGACAGTCTACAGCAGTTAGTTAGTTGAAAAATCGTGTGGTGATTAGCGGTGTAAAAATATTTAATATGATGATGTCATTGTTTGGTGTGCATCGGTGCGCAAAATACAACCCCTATATAAATAATATAATAGTCCAAGTCACTCACTGGATCTGGAACGCTGAGGAACGATGTACGACAGTCTACAGCAGTTAGTTAGTTGAAAAATCGTGTTTTGATGAGCGCTGTAAAAATATTTAATATGATGACGTCATTGTTTGGTGTGCATCGGTGCGCAAAATACAACCCCTATTATTATTATTAAATACTTTGCGTACATTTCATAAAGTTTAATAATTCGTATTTATCAAAAAAGGACAAGTTAGTTGGTCTTTAAAAAAAAGGTTGGCGCCGTAGGCGCCCAAAAAAAGGGGGCGCCGCAGGCTCCACGGCGCCCCGGCACAATCTAGTTATTAAATAATTTGCGTACATTTCACAAAGTTTAATATTTCGTATTTATCAAAAAAGGACAAGTTAGTTGGACTTTTGAAAAAGGTAGGCGCCGTAGGCGCCCTAAAAAAATGGGCGCCCCGGTTATTAAATACTTTGCGTACATTTCAGAAAGTTTAATATTTCGTATTTATCAAAAAAGGACAAGTTAGTTGGGCTTTTGAAAAAGGTTGGCGCCGTAGGCGCCCTAAAAAAAAGTGGGCGCCGCAGGCGCCACGGCGCCCCGGCACAATCTAGTTTAATAATATTTGCATGCTGTTGATTAACCATGGACAAGTTTTTAATAAAATTGTCTACTCAAAAAGAAAATGTCCATCACATTGATATATCACAGTAATATACATTACGGTCATATGTTTTTTTTTAAAAAGTTATATTTTTAATAAAATAAGTTTAAAATTATTTTTGTGTGTCGCGAAAATTCTCGAATATTCTAATTGAGTCTTTACCCAAAAATGTTTGAGAAACACTGCAGTCTAAATAGATGTAATTTATTTGTCTCTTTTTGGATTTTGACGGATAAATAATTTGTTTGCCTGCTCGCATTTTTTGTTGTTGAAATTTAAATTTCCCTCCCTAACTTTTATTTTCCCAAAGTTTATTATGATCTAAATAATGGCATTTCTTCATCAATGCGGAAGATATAATTTTTCTGAGTGAAAAAACATTCATTTCATTCTTAAGACTTAGTGCCATATTATTTCTCATAATTTAAATATTATGTATCAGTGGTGTGGATCCACTGTATTAAAATAGTATAATTTTTAAAGCAAAAATAAAAGAAATATATGTTTTATAGGGCTTTTATCGATTAATTTTAATTAAATCGCTAACTTTTAAAGAATTACCGAATAATTAATCGATACTTTTGATTAAGCTGAAAATAAGATGTATGATGTCATTAAACTGAAAATTTCATAGAATGCCCATAACTGTAGTATTTAATAAAAAATAAATTTATTATTGGGAGATATTTTGAAATATAAGTAGTTCAATTTAATGTCAATGAAATTTAATTTTGTTATTGTTATTTAAGTAAAAACAATTTAAAAAAAAAATTTTCCTCATTAAAACTGCTTATTTTAACGTTTAATCTTAAATTAATTTTTTTTAAATGGAGAAGTTTTTAAAAAAAAAACACTGTTATTTATTATAAATAACTAATTATTTATTAATATATCGAAAAAAAATTAATACATTTTCTTTCATTTAATCGCTATTTTATCGATTAAAATAATTTTAATTGATAAAAGTTTTACCAATTAATTGAGAAATTAATCGTTAATTTCCGCAGCCCTAATGTTTTAATTTTGATTTTAAACAAATATGAAATAGTACAAAAGTGTTTTTTTTTTCAAATGCCCCATTAACATAAAAATACTTTTATTTAAAACCAACAACAGTGTTTGTAGAAACCATCAAACAATAAATTAAGGCGCAGAAATACTACAAAGATACGTTTTGTCCCCTTTTTTTTTTACACAAGTTCTGAGGTTTATTTTAGGGATGTGGTTAGTACAAATAGATTGCAAGATCGATTTGATCAATTTATTGATTAGTAACTACATATTTTTTATTTCGTTATGTATAAATTGCCGCATCAAAATATATTTTCAAAAATAACAATGTTTTCATTATAATAAAAAAAAAAAAATAAATAAACTAGCCTTTGCGTATATGTTTGTTGCCACAAAATTATTTTAAAATACAAAAAAAAATAAGAAAAATTATGAAACAAATAGATAATCAATTAAGCGACTCTTAACTGCACGAAGGTGCACAACAATCTGTAAATAGAAATATTGGACTTCCGGATACTAATGGGATTTTTCCGAACAGACATTCCGGATCCAGGCAAACGTTTAGTCCCCGCCCCCTTATGAGCCAACTCCAGACAAGCAGAGGAATCCAAATAGCTGGGAGGGACCAGTGGCACCTAGGTAATAGTGACCAGTGGCACCTAGGTAATAGTGACCAGAACACCTGGGTAATAGTGACCTGTGGCACCTAGGGACACTCCAGTGGCACCAGGGTAATAGAGACCAGTGGCACCTGGGTAATAGAGACATGTGGCATCTAGGGAAAAGAGACCAGTGGCACCTGGGTAATAGAGACCAGTGGCACCAGGGTAATAGAGACCAGTGGCACCAGGGTAATAGAGACCAGTGGCACCTGGGTAATAGAGACCAGTGGCACCAGGGTAATAGAGCCCAGTGGCACCAGGGTAATAGAGACCAGTGGCACCAGGGTAATAGAGACCAGTGGCACCTGGGTAATAGAGACCAGTGGCACCTGGGTAATAGAGACCAGTGACACCTAGGTAATAGAGACCAGTGGCACCAGGGTAATAGAGACCAGTGGCACCAGGGTAATAGCGACCAGTGGCACCTGGGTAATATAGACCAATGACACCTAGGTAATAGAGACCAGTGGCACCAGGGTAATAGAGACCAGTGGCACCAGGGTAATAGAGACCAGTGGCACCAGGGTAATAGAGACCAGTGGCACCTGGGTAATAGAGACCTGTGGCACCTAGGTAATAGAGACCAGTGGCACCAGGGTAAAAGAGACTAGCGGCACCTAGGGAAAAGAGACCAGTGGCACCAGGGTAATAGAGACCAGTGGCACCTGGGTAATAGAGACCTGTGGCACCAGGGTAATAGAGACCAGTGGCACCTGGGTAATAGAGACCTGTGGCACCTAGGTAATAGAGACCAGTGGCACCAGGGTAAAAGAGACCAGTGGTACCTAGGGAAAAGAGACCAGTGGCACCAGGGTAATAGAGACCAGTGGCACCTGGGTAATAGAGACCTGTGGCACCTAGGTAATAGAGACCTGTGACACCTGTGTAATAGAGACCTGTGACACCTGGGTAATAGAGACCTGTGGCACCTAGGGAAAAGAGACCAGTGGCACCAGGGTAATAGAGACCAGTGGCACCAGGGTAATAGAGACCAGTGGCACCTGGGTAATAGAGAACAGCGGCACCTAGGTAATAGAGACCAGTGGCACCTGGGTAATAGAGACCAGTGGCACCAGGGTAATAGAGACCAGTGGCACCTGGATAATATAGATCAGTGGCAACTGGGTAATAGAGACCAGTGGCACCTCGGTAATAGAGAACAGCGGCACCAGGGTAATATAGACCAGTGGCACCTGGGTAATAGAGAACAGCGGCACCAGGGTAATAGAGACCAGTGGCACCTGGGTAATAGAGACCTGTGGCATCTAGGGAAAAGAGACCAGTGGCACCAGGGTAATATAGACCAGTTGCACCAGGGTAATAGAAACCAGTGGCACCTGGGTAATAGAGACCAGTGGCACCTGGGTAATAGAGACCAGTGGCACCTGGGTAATAGAGACCTGTGGCATCTAGGGAAAAGAGACCAGTGGCACCAGGGTAATAGAGACCAGTGGCACCTGGGTAAAAGAGACCAGTGGCACCTAGGGAAAAGAGACCAGTGGCACCAGGGTAATAGAGACCAGTGGCACCTGGGTAATAGAGACCAGTGGCACCTGGGTAATAGAGACCAGTGGCACCAGGGTAATAGAGACCAGTGGCACCTGGGTAAAAGAGACCTGTGGCACCTAGGTAATAGAGACCAGTGGCACCTGGGTAATAGAGACCTGTGGCACCTGGGTAAAAGAGACCAGTGGCACCTGGATAAAAGAGACCAGTGGCACCTGGGTAATAGAGACCAGTGGCACCTAGGTAAAAGAGACCAGTGGCACCTGGGTAAAAGAGACCAGTGGCACCTGGGTAAAAGAGACCAGTGGCACCTAGGTAATAGAGAGCAGTGGCACCTGGGTAATAGAGACCAGTGGCACCTGGGTAATAGAGACCAGTGGCACCTAGGTAAAAGAGACCAGTGGCACCTAGGGAAAAGAGACCAGTGACACCAGGGTAATAGAGACCAGTGGCACCTGGGTAATAGAGACCTGTGACACCTGGGTAATAGAGACCTATGACACCTGGGTAATAGAGACCTGTGGCACCAAGGGAAAAGAGACCAGTGGCACCAGGGTAATAGAGACCAGTGGCACCAGGGTAATAGAGACCAGTGGCACCTGGGTAAAAGAGACCAGTGGCACCTGGGTAATAGAGACCAGTGGCACCTGGGTAATAGAGACCTGTGGCACCTAGGGAAAAGAGACCAGTGGCACCAGGGTAATAGAGACCAGTGACACCTGGGTAATAGAGACCAGTGGCACCAGGGTAATAGAGAACAGCGGCACCTAGGTAAAAGAGACCAGTGGCACCTGGGTAATAGAGACATGTGGCACCTAGGTAATAGAGACCTGTGACACCTGTGTAATAGAGACCTGTGACACCTGGGTAATAGAGACCTGTGGCACCTAGGGAAAAGAGACCAGTGGCACCAGGGTAATAGAGACCAGTGACACCTGGGTAATAGAGAACAGCGGCACCTAGGTAATAGAGACCAGTGGCAACTGGGTAATAGAGACCAGTGGCACCTGGGTAATAGTGACCTGTGGCACCTGGGTAATAACGACCGGTAGCACCTAGGTAATAGAGACCCAGGTAGCGAATTTTAGCAGACGGTGGCACAGGTTAAAATGATGGGGTTCTTTCTTTAAAATTTTTTTTGTATTTTCAGAAAAAGTCAGAAGTGAAATACTCAAAAGTGCTAGTCTTATTTTAAAAATTTATTTGACTGAAATCATATTATCTAGATTTCTAGTAGTTAGCATGATAATAATTTTTTTTAAAAAATCAGGAATGAAATCAGTTGAGATTCTCACCACTGCCTGCAAGTTTATGTTTGGCAAAGTTCTATTTTAAAAGATTTTTAGGTCAGGGTCTGGGATATTCCTGCGTTAAAATACTAGTTAAATTTTTTTTTAACACTATGAGATTCTATTTTGATGGATTAAAAGGGAAAACTGAACTAATTGTTCGTCTCATCAACTTGCAGTGCGCCATCACCCACAACTCTCGTCCTATTAATCGCACTGTGCTAAATGATTCAATGTAAAGAAGTAAAATTACAAATATCTATTTTATAGAGCTGCGAAAATTAATGATTAATTTCTCGATTAATCAGTAAAACTTTTTTATCGATTAAAATTATTTTAATCGATAAAATAGCTATTAAAATTAAAGAAATTTTTTGTAACATTTCAATTTGATTTATTAATAAATAAATAATTATTAATAATTAATAATACTTTGCTTTTTTTACGTTCAAACTTCTACATTTTTAAAATAAATGTTTTTAAAGGGTAAACTTTAAAACAAGCTATTTTTATAAGGAAAATGATATAAAAAATAAACATTGTTTTTACTTAATTAACAATAACAAAATTTAAATTTATTTAAATTATATTGAACCACTTATATTTAAATAAAAAAATGTCATTGCCTGTTGTTTTGTTGTGTTTTTTAACTTCCCTTTCAATTTGATAGAAGTTTAATGACGTCATACATCTTATTTTTAGCTTTCATCAAAATTATCGATTAATTATTCGGTAATTTTTCTAAAGTTAAAGATTAAATTTAAATAAATCGATAACAGCCCTGATATTTTAAGTAACCCCCCACACACAAGAAGAACGATAAACACGCACACAAAAAACGCTAACATACACACAAGGAAGAGCATTTTGAAACTCTCAACAGAAACGATAAAAATAAGACGTAGGTCCTGTTTTTAATAAATAGTTTTTATTTCTCGTAAAAGCAAAATTAAAGGCACAAATAAGCAATGCAAAATATTGTAAAAAAATAAATTACTGATCTATAAATTCAATTAAAAAAACAAAACATCAATTTAAATCGTATTTACATGTATTATAACTAACAATAAAGTCACATCGCGATTTAACATTTTCCCACATATGTCCACCATTCAACCAGACAAACGGTACCATGATAGGTTCTAACAAGTCTAAATCGCGTGAGACTTTTTATAGCACCAAATGAAAACTGACTCTGAGACGAAATCTCTAAACCGCTTCAAATGAAGTGAATCACTGAGACAATCACAGACTGTAGTTAAATGTTGATAGTTGGAACAATGTGTCGCTCAATAGAGCGGGGATTTCTGAAGACATTGGTGTTGTAATTGTTAACAAATGGCAGTATGGAAGCGTGGCTGGAACATCATCAAATAAGTACATACATATTTAAATAAATAGCATCATCTTTTCATAAGCTATACATGGATTTGTACATAGAAATAATTATTAAGAGACGTTTTCAAAGAATATATTAGAAAGAGACAATAAAAAAAATATTTTATCACCAAGATGTTTTAGACACACCTTTACATTAACCATAAGATGTTTTATAATTTCAATTATATTAATAAATATACATTTTTACATGTATATATATATATATATATTACTTTTTAAATAAAATAACTTTTAATTCTCCATATAATGCCTGAATGTCTATAAATAATCGCATGGTTAGTTAGAGACTCATTTGTTTTACTTATCATCAAATGTGATTCGATTTAACGTTACTTCTATGTTGAGAAAAGTCTTTACCAGTATTACATATCTAATTCAACTTGATTTAATGCCTTTATGATTTAAACGGTTAGTAAAAATTTGAGGCGTTTAATTAACGGGAAAAAAACAATTAAACTTTGATCTTAATTTTAGTTTAAACTAAATTTTACATCAGGAGTTTATGCATTTTAATCAAATATGTAATTAAAGTTTAAAAGTTTCAAGTGAATACATTTTTAAGCTGTTAGCAATAAATTTTTTAAACAACAATTTATAGATCATATGAGACAGTTGATTGACAACAACACAAAAAAACAACAAATAAAATAAAAATTTATGATGAATTTGTGTTAGATTTAAAAAGATTTATCCAGAATTTTTCATTGGATTTTTAAGACTAACGTTGAATATTTAAGTATTTAACCGAGCATTTACTAACTCATTAATTTTCCCGTGTAACCTAATCGTTCTCGTAGATTAATTTTAATTATTATTTTGTGTTTTTCCCCTATATTCCTTAATTATACTGAAAACTTAATGTAAATGCCAATTAGATAACTAAATGAATGAATAAATCAGATAAATGTATATAATGTTTTGAATAACATATTCACATTTCTGTTACACGAACAATGAAACAAGGTTTTACTAATATACACTTTATGAATCAAATGTTAATTATTTTAAATATTTAAACATTAACTTCATTATCTGACAATGATTTGTGAATTAAATAAATAATGCCTTCCTTCAAATAAGATGAAGTGAATACTATCTACTTGGATTATACATGTCTGGGTCACAATCAATATTAATGAAAGACTTGTCACAAATTTGAGCAATTGTAGCTTAATACCACGTTGTTGAGATTCATAAAAACTAAACAATTTATATATTTAAAATCTCATAAATACTTATACAATATATTTATACAAGGAGGACAATAAATTCAAGACAATTTACATAGTTAAAGGTTCCTACTAAGGTCAATATGACCTACAATAAGCAGCATACCGGCTGGGTCGTAGAAACAAACTTACCATCGCTGACAAGGAGGCATAAGCAGAGGTTACAAATCTTAAAACAAATTCATAACTGTCTCTGAATCCTATGAAGTGGTGGTGGAAAAAAAAAATAATCAGGAGTTTAAAACTCTTAGTAAATCTTTTCTTTCCGGGCGACACTTAGTTCTCTCCTTGCGATGGCAGGAGTTCGAACGTCTATTCGGTCGGTGGGGCCACTGGTTTGGGAGCAGGATTTCCGGCGCAGAAACAGCCGGAAGTAACTTTGATCTTGACGGCAATCATCACGGCTAGGCCGTCCCGGCATGCACCCCTCTTGAAGACGGTGACGTCAGTCCTGAGTTTGTTGCAGCTCATTGCGTTGGAAGCGATGCAGGTAGAGCAGAGACAGTCCATTTCCTGAATGTATCTGAAAACAATTCATTAGACCATGAGTATTTTACAGAGCAACTTATATTATAATTAATTTCCTTTATATACACAAACAATTGGACGTCCACACAACTAAAGTACGTCTTTGCAATTCTTATAATACAAATACACTATGAATAATTTGTTCACCTTTTTTTTTCTTCCTTAAAAAAATAGTAGAAATAATTATTCCTTTGTGTAACAATAAAAATTATTATGAATCTACACCCCATTATAAATAAACATAATAATGAAATATATATGTATAGATTTAAAATTTCACAATTATTACACATACCTTGGATAATACGACTCTCCTAGATCAGTAAGGGTGTTGCTGTATACCCATGGGCAGGTAGATTTCAGATTGTCCGATGTTCCCGGCCACCAAGACCCAGTGGCAGCTGGACAAACACCCAGTGCTGGCTGGTTGGCGGGGGTTGTGGGGGCGACTTGTTGTTGGTTCAACCCGATGAATGCAGACGCGTTGGGCAGAAACGTTTTCAGCTCCTCGATCAGCAGAGGCAGGTATTGGGGGATGGGGCAGTTGACGTCACGCTTGTGCCTCAGAAAAGGGTTGTGAATCTCCGAGCTAGACATTGCCTCGGTTGTTTCCCCTGTGTTCACTTCTGGTCCGCTGGATGGGAGCGAAGTGATCGGGGAGCAACACACACCGGCGACGATACAGAAGAATGCGGCGAAGGCGATGATGAAATTCATTTTTAAAATTTTGTTTTCTTTGCTTGATTAAATCTCTGTTTAAATTTAATTTTGTCCTATTGCAATGCTGCCAATGTTTGACACTGAAGGTATCTTTCTGTGTTTAAGTTCAAGTCAGCTAAATTTGTATCAAATATTCAAACGCTTACAAGTTTTGCTTTTCTTTAGAAAGCAATGTAATTAACTTTGATTTAAGTGTTGTTTGGCGCTAAACTGTTTTGACTGAGAGTGAGAGAGGCTTCAATCTGAATTGTTGCTGACAAGTGTGTCGCTAGTTTTTATAGGGCCGTGTGTGGGGAAAGTCGCCCTAGATAAATTTAGCTTGACCCGGAACACAGTTCGCTATTAATAAATTAGGGTTTGTGGAGCGGGGTTGGGAGCAGAAAGGTTTGTCAGGATGATAATTTCAAGACGACGCGGTAGTTTCCCCGTCTTAGTATGATTTTTTTTTCCCCTTTTAATTACCGTCTTTAAAATAATAACCAATCGGATCACGGCATTTAATACTCAATTAGTCACAAAGTGGTTTTGTGTTTTTGTTGTGTTGTGTTTGCTGTACACCTCACACTGGGCCACGACAATCGCCTGTATGAAAGTGATTAATACCAAAAACAGTAAACGTAGCTCTCAAGTGCTGAGATCGTTTTCAATCACACACATTTTTTGTGTTACGTCAGTTATTGATAGCTCATTTGCTTCGCTAACGAACAACAATTGGCTTTCTACTTAGTAAATGATGACGCTATGATCTGTAAAGATGACACATGATAATTCACGGGGCAGTTCTATTTGTTTGACTTTTTGTCAATGAATACACACACACACACACACACACACAAACACACACACACACACATATATATATATATATTTGATTAGTTTCTCGATTAATCAGTAACAAATTATCGATTAAAATTAATTTAATCCATAAAATTTGGATTAAAGGTAATGAAAATATTTTAAATCTTTTTTCGATTTATTAATAAATAATTAGTTATTAATAAATATTAATAGATTTTTTTTTTTTACGTACAAACTTCTCCATTTAAAAAAAAAGATTTTTAAAGAGTAAGCTTTAAAATAAGCAGTTTTTAATGATGAAAATGATATAAAAAATTAACATTGTTTTTACTTGATTAGCAACAAAATTAAAATTCATTGACATTAAATTTAACTACTTATATTTAAATAAATCTCCTAAAAATACATAGTCTATATATTTATATATTTTATTAAATACTAAAGCTATGAGCATTTTATGAACTTTTCAGTTTAATGACGTCATACATCAGATTTTCAGATTGAATCAGATTTATCGATTAATTATTCGGTAATTTTTTAAAAGTTAACGATTAAATTTAAATTAATTTAATAGCGATTAATTAAATTTCATCGTTAATTTTGAAAAGTTAGTTAATAATTAGTTGTTAATTTCGATTTAAGTCGAAATTAAATGTATTTTGTCATAAGTGTGTTAGCGCTATTTATTATTTTGTTCAAGTGATAAGTGGGTCTAATAGACAATATTACCAGCCAAGCTGAAGAATCATTCACATGGAACTGAGGTAACATGTATGCACAAAACGGTATCGGCAAGAAATGACATTATCGGATATCGGTGTTCATTAAGTTTCCACCATTGTAGAGGGTTAATGGATTCAGTAACTTTTATCTCCATTTTGTAACGCTGTAATTTACCAGACAAGTTATCGTCATTTTCTGTCTCTGAGTCAGACTCAATTACTGCCATTAGCTTATAACACTTTTCATTTGGTTTCTAGCCAGGAAAAGTGTTATAACCATGGTAGATAAATTTTATCAACATTTTGAACATTCTGTCACTCAATAGTTTAAAACCAAAATGTTCCTGTTATCGTCAGGAAATTTATTATTTATCGGCAGTTAATTTTTATTCTTTCATTTATTTATTTTTTTTACTTCCAATCATTTGTAAGTGATGGGTATGGGTCGATTAATTGTTAATAATAATTTAATCGTTATACATTTTCACGATTAATTGCGAAATTAATCGTTAATTTTCGTATCCCTGAATATATATAAATGATTTAGATTTGGTTAAATTACTGATACACTTTTGGATGTGGAAATAGATATATATATATATCAGAATTGGGAAAGAGTTTTAGATTTAGTTACAGGGTTACAGGTTTAGATTGCGATACATATAAAGTTGTTTTATTTTGCTGACAAGGTGTTTGTGCAAAGATCAGCTTTTATTAACGTGGGCGGTTCAGTGGCCACAAATTGGGCTTACTAAGTCCGACAACTCTATCAAGCTAGCTTTCCTTGTGTTATCTATTTAAAAAAAAATGTTTCCTTTGTTTCCTTTTCATCGGGTATTGTAACCAGGTAACCAGAAGAAACAGTTTTGTGTATTCAAGGTTGTGTTTAATAGTCATTAAATGTATCATGTCACATGCCGTATAAGTCTGCTTGTTTTTCGGGGTAATGTCATATTCTACACAAGTCTGCTTGTATCTCCGTGTAATGTCCTATTCTACACAAGTGTGCTTGTTGCTTTGAGTAATGTTACATTCTACACAAGTGTGCTTGTTGCTTTGAGTAATGTTACATTCTACACAAGTCTGCTTGTATCTCCGTGTAATGTCATATTCTACACAAGTCTGCTTGTTGCTTGGAGTAATGTTACGTTCTACACAAGTCTGCTTGTTGCTTTGAGTAATGTTACATTCTACACAAGTCTGCTTGTTGCTTTCATTAATGTTACATTCTACACAAGTCTGCTTGTTGCTTTGAGTAATGTTACATTCTACACAAGTCTGCTTGTTGCTTGGAGTAATGTTACAATCTACACAAGTCTGCTTGTTGCTTTGAGTAAATATTACATTCTACACGAGTCTGCTTGTTATTTTGGGTAATGTTACAATCTACACAAGTCTGCTTGCATCTCAGTCTTTGCTACACAAATTACACTGTTTAAACCATGCAGACTCATTTCGTCATGACCAAATCTGTCTTTCAAAGTCTTACAAAACAGTAGCTATTGCAGTTCGTGGGTGGGGTGGGGTGGGCACGCCATCTCAGACCTCCTTGTCCCAACATCCCAACAAGAGACAATTTTGTCCCAAATTTCAAAATACTGTTACGAGTTTGATTCAATTTGATGTAATTTCAAGCTGAGTTGCATGGGGTTTTATAAATAAGTAAAGGGGCATGGACTTGCTGAAAAAAAGTGGAATCTTCCTAAAAATATGGTGCACCAACTACTTCTGCCACATCAAGTTGCATGTAAAATATGCTCTAAATAGAATAAATAGTATTCTCAAACAAATATTTTACTTCATTGCTATGCGCTCATCTCAAATTGATACGCTGAGACCCCAACAAGACATAGAAACTATAGTTGTTTTTTATTTTTAATTTTTAATTTTTTTTGTTTGCGGGGAATGGGTGGGGGAGTACTGGCATATATATGTACGCCTATACTAAATGAAGTCAGACATCTATTTTAGTTAAAGTTTGGAAGGGAAGAGGGTTATTTTTTTCCAATAATGAAATGGTATATATAGGCAGCACTCTGCCAAAATAAATGCTCTCCTTGGTACTATCTAATGCTGCCACCTGCTTGTCAAAATAATTTCCTCATCTTTGTATCATTACATTTTTATATTACATATATTACATATTAAATGAGAAATTACTACGTCAAAATTCAACAGACATTTCAAAACAAATTTCTACAACCAATATTTACTAATAAAGAACTATCTTTTTTTAAATTTAAAAAAAAAAAAAAAAAAGATTCGCTTTATTTTTTTTAAAATAATAATTTTGTTGTTGTTGGTTTTTAAACCTTTGCTCTTTTCTGTTGAAGTAAAATCTGAATAATATAGATGTAGCCATTTTTTTAACAAGATTAAATAAATCAATATCCAAAAAACAGACGTTCAAATAGGTCTTTATCCAATTGTTTACCGTTGTCTACATCCGGTTATTTATTTTTGTTGAACAAACGCGACAACTATATCAACATTGGAGCCACGTCACTTCCTATTTTATATCCGACCCATAAGACATACGTGTCCACACCTTCAAAAATCCGGATAATCCCCTTGGGCTAGACTTCCAAAGTAGTTGATAACATCTGTATTCCGAGACAATGTGATTGTCTTTATTACTTTCTCTTTTACCCAATGAATTTGTAAGGGGGATTTAGTTGGGCTGCAACATGTTGTGTTCCTAGTGTAAAGAAAATTGTCTTACACTACAACCTCTGGAATGTGAAACGGAAGGATATAGAGAGAAGATGAATGGGGTGGTGGAGAGTGGATAAAGGGAGAGGGAGAGAGAGAGAGAGAGAGAGAGAGAGGGAGGGAGAGGGAGAGAGAGAGAGAGAGAGAGAGAGAGAGAGAGAGAAAGAGAGATGGACAAGAAAAGGGGGAAAAAAACGTAATGGAATAAATTACCAATGGTAGCTGTCGGAACAGGATGTCGTATTTTCCGAGCGCAGTGATTTAATGAAGGTGACATCAGTAGTAATGACAACCCGGCAGGAATAGCCTTACACGACTGTAGATGTAACCTTCCTCATTGACAGCTTTTGGGAAACTTGGCAACATTTGCAAAATTGATGGATTTTAATTGGCCAGATTCTTTTATAATAATTCCAGGTGTGGTTTTTCTTTACACTATTGCAGTTTTGTTTGTTATTATAATTGCAGTAAATGCATTTAAATCTGTAAAGAAAATATAATTTTTCTAACTTTTAAATTTGTTTTTTTTAAACAAAATCATTATTGTTTTTATGGGGGTTGGGGGGAGACTGTTTGTTTGCAGTTCTTTTTTTTAAAATAACAATCCTTTTTTTAAAAATATACTTGTAGCCTATGTTGTGGATTTAAAATAACTTCATTTTATTTAATCATTAGACAAAAAGAAGAAAGGTTTGCGAAGGAAAAAATTATTAAATTGTTATTTACAAAGCAGAGCATTTGCTCACAGGAACATTCAATTAAGGCTGCTAGAAAATACGGGATCGTTGAAAGTGGGTCACCGTGTATGTCACTAGATGTCAACTATGGGTGTACCGAATGGACCAGAGGGAGTCCCAGGCCAGGATTATCAAAAGGAATTCTCAGTGGGTTGCCCGATCAGGGCAAACAAATGGCTGTCACAATTGGGTCGCCCGAGCTCAACAGGGAATGCTGATAGACATTTTTATAGATAGCAGCAAAAACTATATGCATTTTGTATACAGTTGGCATATACAATACACTACTATTATACGCATTGATATATACAAACATAGCATAGTAAACATCTATAACAAAAACTTATCTGTTGTTGTTTTTAATTGTTTACATAATATGATTTTCTAGTGTATGTTTATTTTACGCCCCATTGACAACTTTCCCCGCAGGCTCATATCTCTATTTAAAAACTGCAACATTGGACGGTAACATAGAAGAAAGAAAGCCTGGGGGTCTTTGCGTGGAGCTATCAATGTAATGTTGGGGATTTTGGGATAAATTCCCCTTCTTGACATTAAGTTAAACACTAAAGTTCTGCCTCAGTAGACAGTGTTAGGGAAATATTTACATCTTGCAGTCTAGACAAGCAGACGGACAAAAATAAACCCTATATTGATCACATTACTCGGAGCTTTAAAAGTCCGGCCCGCGGGCAAAATAAAGCCCACGTTTATTTTTATTGACATTTTTTTAATAAAACAAAAAAGAAATACATTAATTTTATTTTCTAAAATGAAATAAGGTTCTTTTTTTCGTAAAAATACGATGCTCTCATATGATGGCTATCACCGAGGACGTTTTATTTTTAACCAACGTGGATATGATTGCAAAAAGAAAACTTGTGCTGTTAAGTGTAAGAATTCCGATAATGTCCAATTTTAAAAAAATGGAGTTAGAAACCAACTATTGTTGTTGTTTTTTTGTTGTTTTTTTTTAGTTAAAATTTTAAGGCAGTTTTTAAATCACATTTTTGCTCTAGTTTTATTTTAACTTCTATCTATTGAAGCACGTATTGTAAAATACAGAGATTTATCCTACAACTTCACTATTAAATATTAAACTTAAGTCATTTCTAATGATTGAAAAGGGTAACAATAAAGTATGGAAAATCAATCCCCCCGCCCCTCCCCCTCCCGCCCAGCCACAAAATATCATTTTTTAAAAATAAATAATATCATTAACAGTCATGTAACTAATTTACAACAAATGTCATTTTTCTCTTTTAAAGCCATATAGATCGGTCTAAATTAAATTAAATCTCAATATTAATTTATGTCTTATACTTTTCATGCACATTTTATATCACCCTGGTATCACCTGTATTAAAGGAAATTAACGAACGATTAATTCTGTCAACAATACTAGCAGATTGCCATTAAATATATATATTATAACCATCAGCCGGTGTCCATGGGATTTCTTTACAATCCATTCCACCCCTGCCCCTACTCATCACACACCAAGGCAGTGCTCTGATAAGGTTAAAGAGAAAGTTTCATTTAAGCTGCGCGGTTACGCGGCCTCACATATATCTAATGACGCCGCTCAGCAGCTTACAATTATCACGCAGCAAATTTTGCTTATATGTTGTCTTGGAGTGTAACATTTTGCATAAAATATGTATGCCGTTCGACTTTGCACACGAGTTTGTCATTTTGAACACGGACCGATTAACCTTAGAGGGAACATTGGTCAAGTTTTTAATGGCTCGCCTCATGTCACGCTTGAGAAATTTGACAGTCACACCATCTCTCTTGTTCAAGAGGAGGAAATATTTAAATTTTTAGATCAATCTAAGTTCATATAAAAGGTTTATTCACGGTCTTTTTCATATCTTATACTTACTGCCTTCAAGAAAATTAGTGAAACTCACTTTCTGAAACTTATTCCCTGCAAATCGAGGCTAATCTCTTTTTTTTCCTTTGGGGGGAGGGGGGGGGGCGGAAGAACGGTTGTTGATATTATAAAGATTACGTTTTTATGGGTGTTAAGATAGATCTCAGCACGCCCCGGTGGCTTAAATATTAGCTGCGCCCCTGAGTACACAATTACTACCTGGTTTCGTGTCAGAAATATTTCGCTTTTTTATTGTCGTTACCATTTGTTTCGCTTTAACTTCAACCAAACAGAAAAGTCATAAATCATCTTTTGTTGGTCTGTTATCCCTCCATCTCATGGTCTCTGTCTAAAACCCGTCAACACCGCCCGACAGGTTTGTAACCTGAAGTTAACCATCGATCTACTTTTCAACAGTAATATTAATTATAAAAATCTCTTATATTAAATATATCATGATCAGATATTTCAAATTTAATTTCGTTCAATCAGAATTGTATTTCTTCTATTTTTTTTTTAAATCAATGCAAAACTACATAAATAAAAACAAGAAACAAACGAGAAACAAACAGAAGAATCGTGATGGTATTATATGTAAGAAATATCTTCTTCCTAATCTAAAAGTATACCAGAAAAAAGAAAAAAACTTCTTAAGTATCTTCAAAAAAAAAAATAATAATAAAAAAATAATAATAATAAAATTAAGGTTCGTCAGGGAAGTAAAAATTTTAAACATGGTGACAATGTGACCGGTTCGTAAAAGGGAACAACATAGTCAATAGGTCCTTTAAGCTCTTGTTGCTATTGATAATTCCTTATTGACTTCTCTGTATCAACACCACCCACCATCGTTGGTCCTGTTGGGTTTCTAAAAGTCCCAAACCAAATACGACCGGCTGACGTTCACACCCAGCCCACGGTTGACATCTGGGAAGCGATTCGCCTGCCCCTCTTAAGTTACGGGTCACTGGTTTTGTGGTCGGGGCATATCCTCGGCTCGTCAGAGGCCTGGTATTTGGTGGTTGTTTTATCTAAGGTCGTGTTTTTTTAAATTTTAAAGTCAGGTCTGTAAACGGGTTTATTGCACCGCTACGACAGTTGTGCGGGGGGGGGGGATAATATATATTAAATTTTTAAAAAAAATTAAATTTAGCAATTAGGAATTAAACCCAACAAATTCAAGAAAAGAGAAGAATTATCATTGGAGAAAAATGTACACTGTGATTACATTTTTGTTTTAATGCTGACATAATTTTAAAGTTATTTTAAATACTTGTAATCAATTTTAAAAAATGATTATTTAACTATATTTTCGGAGTATATTAGCTGTTTTACCAACACACACACACACACTCATACACACATACACACACACACACACAAACACACACACACACACATATATATATATATACAGTGGCGTCACTAGGTGGCCACCCCTTGCTGACACCATCAAGAAGGGTGGCATCAAAATGTAAAATTCTATATGTTCACGTTATTTGGCCTTGGAAGACTCTGAGGAGTTCTATGGGTTAAGTCGTTGGGCCGGGGGGGGGGGGGTTGGGGGGGNGTGGGGGGGGGGGGGGGGGGGGGGGGGGGGGGTTGGGGGTGACACCATGACCCAACGCCCGGGTGACACCAACCCTAGTGACGCTGTATATATTTATATACCCTATTAGACCCTTCTAAATTTACTTTTACTATTTACCTATAATTAATATTTGTTTGTTTAATATGTGACATATTGTATTAAACTTATGCTTAATTATTTCATTATATACAATATACATACATATAGTACGGGTTTACAAAACGAGATAAGAAAAATCTTTTCAAGAATCCGGACAAAGCAATACATTTCAATTAATATTCCCCTTAGGTGAAGTGGTCACTAAAGTGACCGTCCAGACACAGTAACGGATTTCGTCGCGACGGTGATGTCGTATCCCGACCAGCCGCCAAAACTTAGTTCGTGACCACAATGTCGCCATCCGTCTTAAGTCAAAAGTTTGAGTCATTTAAAAATAAAATATTTTGTTTTTCTGTTTCATCATCGTGTCACAACTTGTCCGATCTTATCGTATCTTATCTTATTTTATCTTATCCGATTTTTAAAACTTATAATAAAATAGGCTCATCTAATAACACCAATAAATGCTGTCATAGCTCATCTTATCTCACCTTCTCTTATCTCAATAGCATCTTATATAATCTCATCTCATATAATCTTATCTCATCTCATATAATCTCATCTCATATAATCTCATCTCATACAATCTCATCTCATATAATCTCATCTCATACAATCTCATCTCATATAATCTCATCTCATATAATCTCATAGAGTTTTATCTCGTCATATATTATCTTTTGATGCTGAATTTAGCAAAGGGACTTCCATCATATATTTGTGTATTAGCTAAAATAGCTTAAAGGTTTAGCTTTCATGCCTTAATTTGATGAAGTTGAATAGGACAGTTTTCCCCAAATTTCCGCCACGAATTGTCCAAATTCTAAATGAATTAACATAAGGTTTTTTTTTCTTCTTTTTAAAATAATTTTATTTATGCTTTTATCTAAAGCAAAATATGAAATAAATAAATATAAGTAAAATATATAAGTGATGACTATTAAGAAAGAACAACCATGTTTTTTACCCACTTTGTAATATCTACCCTTAATTATATATTTAATTTGATGATTAATGGATCTCTATTAACATGAGGGCAAAAGGTTTTTAGCGCATTTTCGAGAAGTTGAATGCGCTATTGCACCCGTTTTGTCCGTCCGTCATCACCCTAGATCTCAGCAACCATAAGTCCTAGACCCATGATGTATATATGTTTTTTGTATGTCCTGACCTGCCATTTGTGCATCAACACTCAGTTACTCGATCCGTTAAAAAACCCCGTTAAAACTACCACAAAACATTGCGAATCGAGAGATAACACTGGCGCAGGCAACGGCCGCCATTGCCGGAAGTCGAATACATCGTTTTTCAAGCATTGAAGAGTTAAAGTTATTGGTTAGTTGTGCGAAAGTGTGCAAAAGAATTAGTTTTTTTTGTTGTTGACGTCATTAGAATATGTGTAAAAGTTTAGAGAGTTTTACGTCATCATTTGTGGTGACTTCAATCAAGATCTTAGCGGCCCAGGGGCAGAAATTGAAAACTTTTTCGAAACAAGCTTCAACATTCAACTACTTTCAACAAGATTGGCAACCACGATCTATCAAACAACAATTGATGGAGTATTTGGGCGATTAGCTGATTACAATTTAGAATGTTTCATTTATGAGTCCTATTTCAGTGACCACAAACCACTTGTAGTTAGATTAAAGAGAAAATTAAAAAATTTAAAATGTAAAGAAATGACTTTTAAATAATTTTTTTTCAGGTATATTCATTACACAAGAAAATTTATAAAAATATGTCTAAAATCTAAACACAATTACTGATAACTACATAATGCTGATATCTAACATAAGTACTGATACATAATACCGAAATGCGCTAACACGTCCTGAGTCCAAAAAGGGACCAGGCTTAACATGATTTTTTAAAATTATCCTTCTTTTTCCATCCCAACACTGCTGATTTGTCTTTTTCTGTTCCGTAGCTCAACACTTTAAGCAGATCGTTGAATAACCTTTAAAAAAATAAATTATCTTTTACGCAATCAAAACACCAACAAGTAGTCCGGTAACAAACTGGCAGTCCAGTTAAAAAACAGGCAGTCCAGTAACAAACAGGCAGTCCAGTAACAAACAGGCTGTCCAATAACACACAGGCAGTCCAGTAACAAACAGGCTGTCCAGTAACACACAGGCAGTACAGTAACACACAGGCAGTCCATAACACACAGGCAATCCAATAACAAACAGGCAGTCCAATAACACACAGGCAGTCCATAACACACAGGCAGTCCATAACACACAGGCAGTCCATAAAAAAACAGGCAGTCCATAACACACAGGCAGTCCATAACACACAGGCAGTCCAGTAACACACAGGCAGTCCGGTAACAAACAGGCTGTCCAATAACACACAGGCAGTCCAGTAACAAACAGGCAGTACAGTAACACACAGGCAGTCCAATAACACACAGGCAGTCCAGTAACACACAGGCAGTCCAGTAACAAACAGGCAGTCCAGTAACACACAGGCAGTCCAATAACACACAGGCTGTCCAATAACACACAGGCAGTCCAGTAACAAACAGGCAGTCCATAACACACAGGCAGTCCAATAACAAACAGGCAGTACAGTAACACACAGGCAGTCCATAACACACAGGCAGTCCATAACACACAGGCAGTCCATAAAAAAAACAGGCAGTCCATAACACACAGGCAGTCCAATAACAAACAGGCAGTACAGTAACACACAGGCAGTCCATAACACACAGGCAGTCCATAAAAAAACAGGCAGTCCATAACACACAGGCAGTCCATAACACACAGGCAGTCCAGTAACACACAGGCAGTCCAGTAACAAACAGGCTGTCCAATAACACACAGTCAGTCCAGTAACAAACAGGCAGTACAGTAACACACAGGCAGTCCATAACACACAGGCAGTCCAATAACAAACAGGCAGTCCAGTAACAAACAGGCAGTCCAGTAACACACAGGCAGTCCAGTAACACACAGGCAGTCCAGTAACAAACAGGCAGTCCAATAACACACAGGCAGTCCAGTAACACACAGGCAGTCCAGTAACACACAGGCAGTCCAGTAACAAACAGGCAGTCCATAACACACAGGCAGTCCAGTGACACACAGGCAGTCCATAACACACAGGCAGTCCAATAACACACAGGCAGTCCATAACACACAGGCAGTCCAGTAACACACAGGCAGTCCAGTAACAAACAGGCAGTCCAATAACACACAGGCAGTCCAATAACACACAGGCAGTCCAGTAACACACAGGCAGTCCAGTAATAAACAGGCAGTCCAGTAACAAACAGGCAGTCCAGTAACACACAGGCAGTCCAGTAACAAACAATGCCTTTATGAAAACCCTCAAATAATGCAACTCCCCATCCTTTGACGACACCGCTAATGTTTTTCTATGATTTGAACAACCTTTTCTTTGGCCGCACGATATCTTTGTACACCCTGATATTCGTTCAAAAGACCGACTGACCGACAAGCTACATAACTCTTTCTTTTGTTCTACGTGACATAAACACCGTGACCGGTGGATTAACAACCACAAGGTCATCTTATCCCCGCCTGCTGTGAGCGAACCCAAGTTGGCGTCAAAATGGTTATGGTAGATATCATCCCAACCCTCCCACATACAAGAAAATGAAGAAAGTAACGAGGGCTTAAGGATGGGCTTACATATGCATCAAAATAAATCAACATTGTCGGCCTGCTCCAAAGTGTAACCCGAAACCCTTGTTTTTCTGCCCCACTTTGTCCCACCTCACTACATCTCCCATTTGCAGTCCCCGCGCACCCCGTTTTTCTAGCCACAAGTATTTAGCAACACCAGTGTTATGAATCGGGGCCCACCGCCTTCCCGATTGCAGCCCCACCTCCCCAAGCATGACCCTCGCGAACATGGGTGTTAGAACAATGTTAACCTTTAGCTCTTTCAAACGTAACACGTGAACCCGACCGTGGCCCCTGTTAGAGGCGCTCTCCCATACACTCCTACTCTTAAGACTGATTCATTGTGGACGAGGCCTATGACTGGAATCAAACAAAAGAGGAAATGCTATAACGAGCTGCACCCCCCTAAACCAGTATATACCTACACGCATCCACACGTTCTTCAGCCTGCGCCCTTCAGACTGGAAGTGCCAACTTCCGAGCGTCAAGTGTTACTGTGGTAACGAAGAGCTCCCAACAATTCACGTTATGTTATGTAGATAATTATCTTGTGGAATTTTCTGAGCTCATTGCTTACAACGCTCCTCTTCCACACACCCCTCCCCCTTCCACCCCGGGGGCCACGCCTCAATACCACAATAACAAAATAAACTATACTCCATTGTACAATTAATAGAATAAACACCGATATAAGAGGTCCATAAAAGGATTCTAGGAGCGATAAAGGGCTGCTAGCCAAAATGTTGGATGACATTCTTGCGTGATTAGATCTAAGTCATTTTCATAACAATTAACAACGTGTTTACAATTCTCTCGCTCTTATCGTCAAAAGCAGTCACTTTTCTCACCGACCAGACAGAATTTCCCGCACGACAAAAAAAAAACTTGCGATTTTTCCCACACAAAGTAAACAAAGTGGAACCTCGAGTTTCTATTTTTAATCCATCATCACAAAGTCAAGGGTGATGGGCGCGTGTCATTCCCTAAGGCGTGTGTTTACTGGTGAGTGTCTATTGCATCCCTGATGACCCGCATGTAAACAATGACTTGTCTATTTGAGCAATAAACACTTTAACAGGAACATGCTTTACCGTTCAGTTACACTGTCACGATTCATAAGTGTGAGGGGATTTAATGGGGAGATTCGATACGCGTCATTTGACGTCACCAATTATTACTTGGCGCTTATTTTAGTCTCAACCTCATTGTGTTAGTTTAAATTGTCTCATCGATTAGTAATTTTTAATCATGTATCTATTTAATTGTTATACATGAACATTTATCTCGCGAGATCCCGGTCAGAGGCGTCACTAGGGTTGGTGTCATCCATTGCGGTAGCTTAATGTTATTACTCACTCACGACCTGACCCATATATCTGCCAGTGCCAAATAACGGGAAAAAATTCTGAATTTTAAGTTTGGTGTCACCTCTTGTGATGGTGTCTTTTTTGTTTTGGTGTGTGTGTGTGTGTAAGTGTGTGTGTGTGTGTGTTATGAAGACTTAAATTGAAACGATCACACGATGGCGTGTTTTTATTGTTTGGACTTACACTCATACCCAGAGGCGTCACTAGGGTTGCTTTCGTCCGGGGCGGTAGCTCATGGTGTCACCCGCTTACGACTCACCCCATAGAACTTTTCCGAGTCTTTCAGTGCCAAGTAACGGGAACATACAGAATTTTACATTTTGGTGTCACCCATTGGGATGGTGTCACCAGGGGCGGCCCGCCCCACCGCACCCCCTATTGACACCACTGTTCATATCTATCTCCCTGCGATACTTCATGCAAAACCGTTGACCGTTCTTCTCTATTTATTGCAACGGGATTTCACAACCATGTTGTTTATTTAATTAATGTAATTTATTTCTAACGTCTGAAGGCTAATGACTTTCCCCCCCCCCCCACAAATATATATATATGTAAAAATCCTATGGTAAAAAATTTCTATTGCCTTTTTTAAATTAAAAAAAGTCTTAGATTATGTACTTAGTATCTCTGTTAACTGATGGTGTACGACTTGTCAGTTAAGAGGAAAACATGATATGTCGTGTCAAGATATGTCACTGTCAAACGACTCTCTCTGAGAGGATATTTGATGACCATTCCAAACATAAAAAGTCCCGACACGCAACTTTCCTCCACCTCTTTTTGTCTGTATAACCACAATTCTGAAAAAGGAACCTAAATACCATAGTCTGTCGTGATCGTTGTTATACCTGAGAAATGTCCCCAACGGTGCGGGGGAGTCAGACAATGAGAATCAACGAATGAATGAAGATTTTTCTCAGGGTTCCCTTGTGAATTAAGACGTTTGACCCAGTTTCTAAATTTAGCCAGCCCTTACCTTATACTAAGCTTTTGTTGTTTTTTTTTTAAAATAAATATTGCGCTTAAATAAATCCGTGTCAAATTTTCTGACACTGTGGCTTTTCGGGGATTCTTTTTCTTCTCAAAATTGTTACATTAATTTCTAGAGTATATCGCGTCAGCTGTTCTTGGTCAAGGTATATGTTCTGTCCCACGTAAAATTTAGTTTAGGATTTTTAGCGTATTCATCGCGGCTGGTAATCGATTAATATTATTGGTTGCAGCAGGTAAGGGCATGGTAATCAGCTGCTCTTCTGTCAGAGCTTTCAGGACTGAGGCTTAAAATATCATGCAATTTACCATGGGAAAGCTCAGGTTTTGTTGTGATTTAATGTTAAATATGTGTCAGTGGTAAGAGGATTATAATGCTATCATGATTCATAATGATTGACATTGTTTTCGTGAACTCTGAAAACCCGGACAATAAAATGTTAACCTGATATGAAATAGAAGCAATTTTGATGCATTTCTTAAACACTTTCAACTATGAGTCTATGTTCTCTTAATCTTTTGTTACGTGAGGAATGAATAAACGCAAATTTAGGCCATTCTATAAACTCAATTTTGTTTTAAAATGCGGGTTCCTTTCAGGAAAAGGTGTAAGGGTGTCAGTGTGTGGGGGTGTTAGCGGCTGACCTTGGGAGTTCAGCGCCCCAAACGATAACATATGCATCTTTTAAGGTTCGATGGTCCGTGTTCAAAGTGAAAGAATTTTTATGCAAAGTTGCATAGCATCCATTTTCTCTGCAATATTTTAAACAATTTGGTGCGGGGTAATTCTAATTTGCAGCGCGGTTTTTCAAAATTGCTGCGCGGCCCCGCAGCAGGGCAGCTTAAACGGAACATTGGCAATAACCCTTTTAACGACATAATTTACTTGATATACCCTGATTGGTACTTAGAATGGTGTTACGAGACATAGTTATTTTGAAAACATTTTAATTATATAACACATTTTAATAAAATATAGTAAGTCTTTTTTTCCGTCTCGAAAAAAATGAATGAATAAAAAAAAAAAGCTTTTTAGCCACCCCTACATATTCCCTGATAGTAAAATGGAAAACAAGGTATGAGTTAGACTGACAGGACGTAAAAAAACAGCGAACGTTTCGGCAAATAGCTTTCCTCAACGAACAAACAATACACAAATAAAACGAATATAAAGAAATGAATATTTTTATTTTTTACTTTTAATAGGGTTATAGGGTCCTTATAATAGGTAATAAAGTCTGGGTTATAGGATCCTTTTAATTGGTGGTCAAAATCAGGGTTATATGGTTCCTATTATAGATGGTCAAGTCTATGTTATAGGATCCTTATTATAGGTGGTCAAGTCTTTGTTATAGGGTCATTGATATTGGTGGTGAAGTCTGTGTTATAAGGCCCTTATAATAGGTGGTCAAGTCTGTGTTATTGGGTCCTTATAATAGGTGGTCAAATCAGGGTTATAGGGTTCTTATAATAGATGGTCTAGTCTATGTTACAGGGTCCTTATTATAGGTGGTTAAGTCTGTCGACGGATACTAACCTGTTTGGTTGGACTTGAGTGCCCAGGAAAGTCTGATGACAAATAACACGGCGAGCTCAACAAGTGGTTGGAAAACGTTAAGATTTATTTGACAAGTCACTGAAAGCTGGACGACACGGTCACCAAACAAACTATTGCAACGCACTTGTACCCAACTTCACTTGGGTCAACCACGTGCGAGAGACTTTGCCGCGCAGACCTCCAGGAAACCGGTTAGGCCGTCACCCTGTTATGACGGACAGATGCCATGAAAAGCAAAACTAACCGTTGAACAATGTGGTACTGTGGCGCCATATGAGGTGATGAGGTGGGGGTCATGTTGTATTGTGACACCATGTTAGAGGTAAGCGGGGAACATGTATTGTGCCGCCATGCTAGAAGGAAGTGGGAGTCATGTGGTAATGTGACGCCATATTACAGGGCGGCCTGGGCCATGTGGTATTGTGACGCCATGTTAGAGGGCGGTGTGGGTCATGTGGTATTGTGACGCCATGTTAGAGGGTAGTGGGAGTCATGTGGTAATGTGACGCCATATTAGAGGGTGGCCTGGGCCATGTGGTATTGTGACGCCATGTTAGAGGGCAGCCTGGGCCATGTGGTATTGTGACTCCATATTAGAGGGCGTCCTAAGCCAGGTGATATTGTGACGCCATATTAGAGGGCGGCCTGGGCCATGTGGTATTGTGACGCCATTTTAGAGGGCGGCACGCCATATTAGAGGGCGGCCTGGGCCATGTGGTATTGTGACGCCATTTTAGAGGGCGGCCTGGGCCATGTGGTATTGTGACGCCATGTTAGAGGGCGGCCTGGGCCATGTCGTATTGTGACGCCATATTAGAGGGCGGCCTGGGCCATTTGGTATTGTGACGCCATGTTAGAGGGCGGCCTGGGCCATGTGGTATTGTGACGCCATATTAAAGGGCGTCCTAGGCCATGTGGTATTGTGACGCCATGTGAGATGGAAGTGGGGACAATTGTGGTATTGTGACTCCATGTCAGAGGAAAGTGGGGACAATGTGATGTTGTGAGGACATGTTAGAGAGAAGTGGAAACAATATGGTATTGTGACTCCATGTCAGAGGAAAGTGGGGACAATGTGGTATTGTGACGCCATGTTAGAGGGAAGTGGGGACAATGTGATGTTGTGACTTCATGCTATAGTAGACTCGAAAATAATTAGGTCGGAAGGGGACACGTTGTGGGGGCGGGGTATGAGGAGACTAGCAGCTAAACGATTGCGAAACGACCTTACAAGGTCACCACCACACATCGGATGAGCCGCGCTCTTCAACCTCGCCACGCCATGTTTATAGTATTAATGGTAAAAACAAAAGAGTTTTTTGTCTTTTCTGATTCGAACTAACTGCTCCGACCACGATGGACGCATGTTTGCTGTAGTGGACATAGACCCTCACCCCACGACATGATGTGATGGTTATATTGACGTCACAAGATCGCGATTATTGTTCCGCCTTGCCTACACCTACATGGTTTTCTCTCCCCNNNNGGGGGGTGGGTGGCGATCCTGTTGTGAAATTCAAACATCTGGAATGTGTGAAGAGGAAAAGGGAGAAAACAAAGTTATTTTTGTTCCAGAAAAATTAGGGGAGTTTAACACGTTAGCCGTTACATCAACGCGAGATATTTTTAAACTTTGCGATACTTCTTGTTACTTTGTGATACTTCATGATTCATCCGGAAGATTTGGTCGAAAGAGATTCGATATCAGCTTATCATCGCAAGAGTGTTGAGTTCTAAGACCATCGAACAATGCCCCAGACACAATTCGGATTGTTAGCGTCTTCAGCCCATTATGAATTATCTAAAAGCAACACAACGATAGGACATGAGCCTTCAATTGTTTACAGACAACCGTGTGGCTCACCCGATAAACCAACAGTAAAGTTGTCCACGAAACAAACGACAATGCGGCTGGTGAAAATGTTACTTACAGGGGCTTTGGAAAAACAGCATGAGCTGGTGGAATTACTGTTGCTACCTCATGGTCATGTTTACAGTTTTTATGATGGTGTTGGTGGTGGTTTAGTTGTTGCGAGTCCTGGTGGTGGTAGTGATGTTGGTAGTGTAAATGGTCCTGGTTCTGGTCCTGATACTGTTAATGATTTGTTATTATAAATCAGATTCCTTTAACACTTCAAAAATATTTCTGAATCGTTTTAAATGGATAACTTTTTTTTTTTAAATCTCAGAAATTTTAGGGTGCTTTTAATGTGGAAGTTTGGTCACACAGTATCTGCTTTCGTTGCTAACAAAATGGATTTTTACATGTTATTTTTCTCAGTAAATGAAGATTTAAAAAAAAAAAATAGACTATTCCATTCAATTTACTTTTGATCTTTATTCCAACAAACGCATAGTTCAATTTCACATATGTTTCATACGTCAATTTAAACAATTTAATAAAGTTTTTTTTTTTCTGAGAATAATAAGTGCATAGGTTTGTCCACATTGTTTCAGTATGAGGTGCCATGAATTGTTACATTGATCCCTTCAGAAACACTTCGGCCATACCTTCTCATGTTCCCTCTGATGTTTGTTGTTCCTTAAAGCAAATTTAAAAAAAAAAAAAGCAGAAAAAAGGGTATGCAAAAGTGCACAGCATCGATTTCTCGTGCAAAACTGTACACCCAAAAGCACATATATTATTTTATCCTTATGAACTTGATTTAATACGCGGAGTCAGTCAGACGTACGCGCGGCCTCGTAGCTGCGCAACTTAAAGCGAATATTGCTCTCCTACCAATCAACCATTGGGAGTAGATATTGCTCTCGGCCATATCTCCCCCCAATCACATCTCTCGGCCACATCTCCTCCCAATCACATCTCTCGGCCGTTTGGTGAAGCCAATGTCCCAAAATAATTACTCGCACACACATGGGCCTAATCTTCCCAAGACGGATTTATTTTAAAATAAATACTTCGTGGGAGAAATCATTTTCCTCCAGATTAAAATAAAATCTCTCCGATCAGTAAGACAAAATTACCCCCCCCCCCCACGCCCCACTCACACTTTCAATAGATTACCAAAAAAAATGACATCTCAAATATTTTTTTTTAAAAAAATACAGTTTGAACCTTAACATTTAGGGTTGCAATGGCTACTGCTGAATTCTTGACGAACATCTCCTTATTATGATTGACCTCCCCCACCCTTCTTTTTAAACTGCCGATGGCCGACATGACAGCTACTTATATCCAGGAAGAAGATAACATGCCGCCCATGATTGAAACTAAGGAAACGCCTTCGCCTTCAAACCTTGGCTTGACATAATTCCCCATGAATGGCAACACTAACCGTATCTTAAGTTTTACGATGTGACGGAGGTCACTCAACCGTGAGGCTGTTTTGGTACTTTTTTTTTTTT
>MUZC01000139.1:41557-54446 GCA_002072015.1 Radix auricularia
CGAAAATATGGGTGTACAGGCGAAATAAAAGTATTGTGTTCGATCTGTGTGTGTGTGTGTGTATGTGTGTGTGTGTGTGTGTGTGTGTGTGTGTGTGTGTGTGTGTGTGTAATGGGAACAAGGTGGAGGGCCTTTTTTAATGTACGTCCCTAAAGGTCACAGCAGCTGATAATGGAATCACGGAGGTCAAGTTCACAGCTCGTTTAATCCACCCCGCCACGCACTCCAGGTGTTAGGGAGTCGCCCTCTAGCGGGATGCGTCAGGCTATAAATAACCGGATGTAACTCAGGAGTCGAGAATACAAGACTCGGGTGTTGAGTGCAGAAACTTAAGGAGTGGCCGTCCCGCCCATTCAGCCGTGGACGGAAGAAACAATTTAAGCACTGGATTTTGAAGGAAAAAAAATGTGTTTTTATATTAATATTTAAATGTAAGCTTATGTTTCCTGAACATATTGTATAAAATGTATCGAACTTCACATATCTCTTCTATCTCAGTTTCTTGTATCTCAGTATCAATATTACTTTCACTTTTATTTACAAAAGCAAATCTAAAGAGCGAGGTATTTTCACTGTTTATAAGACTCAGTGGCGTCGCTAGGGGGTGCGGTGGAGGCGGGCCGCCCCAGGTAACACCATCAGGGGGGGTAACACCAAAATGTAAAATTTTGTATTTTCCTTTTATTTGGCACCTGAAAACTCGGAGGAGTTCTATAGGTTAAGTCGTGAGGGGGGTGACACCATGAGCTGACGCCCCGGGTGACACCAACTCTAGTGACGCCATTGCTAAGACAGCAATATTTAAGACACTATAATAGGGGGACGTCCCTACAGTACTTCACGCTATTTTTAACAATGTTGAAACCCTCGTCCCCCCTGTCACACTTTCTTACACCCCCTCCCCCTGTCACAAACTGTCGCACTTTCTTACACCCCCTCCCCCCTCTCAAGCGTGACGTACTTTATGGACGGCCCCTAGTCACTAATAGTAAATTTTAGAGATGCGGAAATTAACGATTAATTTCTCGATAAAAAATATCGATTGAAAAGATTTTAATCGATTAAAACGCGATTAAAATTAGAGAAAATGTTTTTAACAATATTTTCGATTTATTATTAAACAATAAATTATTAATAATTAATATGAGTTGGGATTTTTTCACGTACAAACTTCCCCATTTATAAAATAATGTTTTTTAAAATGCAAACTTTAAAATAAGCTGTTTTATAAGGAGAATAATATAAAATAATTAAACATTGTTTTTACTTAATTAACAATAACAAAATTTAGATTCATTGGCAATTATATTGAACTACTTATTTTTAAATATTTCTCCTAAGAATGTTATATTGTTATTTTGTTAAATACTTAAGTTAGGGGCATTTTAAATGACACAAAATGTGAAGTAAAACAATTGAGGGAAAAACAGATTATGAAATCTAATTTTTTGAACCACTTGGGATCAAAAGATGATCATTATGTTTTTGTGCATCATAAACAATTTCTACACAGCTGTATTACTTTCATGGGCATTGCAAGGAACTTTTTTAGGTTGGGGGGGGGGGGGAGGAATCACGTCTTTTAATTTAAGGGACCGTCCAAAAATGGCGTCACGCACCTTAGGATAGGAGGATCGCCAACTTTGTGACAATGTGCGACGAAGGGGAAGGGGAGTTCAAGACTTGTNGGGTCTAAGTTTTTGTAACGCAGTGTGACAAGGCGGAAAGGGTGGATTAAAAATCGGCCAAAATCACGTGACGTCAATCATGGACGGCCCCTAAAAATGCAATGCTATACATGTTTAATTTTCAATTAAATTTGAGTTAAGTATAACATAAGAGCCTCAGAAATTAATAAGACTCACAAAATAGCGCTGTAATAGCTAAAATACAACATATATTAATGCATTTAATAAATAAAAATACGTAAGTTCTCACGACAAAATTAAATTTTTCTGTGAAATAACATACGTGTAGAAATTGAAGGATTGCCAAAGATGGATAGAAAATTATTTGAATTAAACTGTCCCTTAACCCGTCGTTGGGGCACCATTTTGAGCTGCACACTATCTCATGCCATGTGTCACGGTCCTGTGCTGCCTTCTGGGAGTCGCTAAATGACAGGCCGGTCAACTCTTTGATATTGTCCTCCCAACTCTTCCTTGGTCTTCCTCTTTTCCTTTTTCCCTGGTCTGTGTCTTGCGATATGGTCTTTGAGAGAATATTGCGTTTGATCTAAAATGGCCGGTAAGAAGGAGGGATCCAAGCAAGAATTAGATAAAATAACCGAAAGCCGTATTTGTAAATTGCAGTTCTTGTCGTGAACGATTTAAATAATGTGAACGCTATACGAAACACAATAGGAACAATTAAATCAATTCAAGTGCTTTCCGAGGGAAAAACAAACTAAATCTAAATTTTCGTTAGCTATGTGAAACTTCATATACACATAGACATAAACGCTGGTGTATGTTTGCCAAAAATGTAACAGAAATTTTATTTACAACAATCAGTAATGTAATCAGTTATACTTGCAGATATAATTCTTTTTTATGTTTGATATGTGTACACTGTCTTCAATATAATTAACTTGCAGGGAATTTAGTTCAATTTTATTGTATAAAAAATGTATTTCTATCCATGTGCCTAAACTTTAATGTGTAATTTAACTTATTTTTATTGCTAACTATTTTTGAAAAATGTAGACTATACTGATTTAAACAAAAATGTTATAGTTAAATATGAAGTTATAATAAAACTTTTAATATATTATTTACAAATCCTGATTCTTCATGGAAACATATTTTTAAAAAATAATAATTGTAATAATTTTTCAAATATAAGTTATTACAACTCATTGTACCTTATGTAACATGCCTTGAAATAACACTTGAAAAATGAGACTTAGCAATATTTTCCATTGTAAATATGATTTTTTTCCACGGTATGCATAACTTTGATTTCATTTTTTTATTGTTTTTAAAAAACAAAATTTAGTTCAGAATATTATTTTCCGAAATGTCTTTAAGACTGGGGAAATAGCTCAATAAAACAAAAAATGTCAATTGTCTGTTTTGTTACTTCCCTTTAAAATTTTCATTTAATCTCGTCATACATCTTACTTTTAGCTATAATGAAAATTATCGATAAATTATTTGGCAATTTTTCAAAGGTTAACGATTGATCGATAACAGCCCCAGACTTTTTTTTAAAAAATGTAAATGAAAACTGTAAAATTTAAAGAAAGTATCATTTGTTACATCATCTATACAAAAAACGGCCATTACTGTTGCCATTCTTCAAAGATGATTAAAAAAAATTCTTAAGTCTTTGTCAAAGACTAGAACGAGGGCACATACAAGGTCCACTACTGAACGCTTAGTTAGGAATGGAATAATTTCTGCATTGCATCAGCTGCAGTTTCAAATTACAGAGAAATTCAAAACAAGAAATCAAGATTTAAACATTGCAAATAAAATTGTGGAATTCAAATGTATGTTAATGTTAAATGACTACTCACTAAAAGACGTCCAAATAAGGTTATATTTGTGTAAAAAAAAATGCTTTCACTTTCAAATTTTCTTATTTTTTTCAGTGATAGTGCGATCATATTAAAGACAACGCAAAGGAAAATTGCCTGATGTTTATTACAAGAAAAGCAAACAAACAAACAAAAAAGGGATTTAATTGATGACGAAGATGATGCTTTAGAGAATCTTGAGACTAGAAATAAGTTCATAATAAAAATATTTAGACCTTTGATGGATTTATTAGAGACACAGAGGGCCTCAATATATAAAATGATAATGCAAAAAAAAATAATAATAATAAAAATAAAACAATTTTAAAAATTTTAAACAAAGTTATAGGAGATTTGTGAAAAAGTTCGTGTTGTATGAAAAATGTGTCATAAAGATGTGGTAAGTGAATCTTGTATGAAAATTAAAGTATTTCATCAATATGATAGGTGTAGTTAAGCCCATTTTTCAGCAGAACATGGTAGTCAAACATATTAGGGTCTATACAGGGTAATATTTAGCAATCGTGTCCAATCAGCGTTGCCTGATGTAGAAGCAATTTTGAGATTGTTTCTTGGTATGATGCCTGAAAAGTTCTCTAGAAAAGTGTACTTTTCTCAACTAAAGGGGATAAAAAAGAATTTAGAAGAAAAATGAATTATTATTAAGTATGTTCCCTCGGTCTCATGTGCATAGAAGGTGACTTTTCTATGTCAAAGGCGAAAAAATGAAAATACTTAACATTTCTCAAGAGTTTACATAATAAGTCTGCGTAAATTGTTCCTTTTAAAATAGATGTTGTCACAATATAGATCTACAGGAGTTTGCGTTTTTGTTTTTTAAAATTGTTATGAATAAAAAGTATCTTTGTTAAAAGATTATTTCACTATCTCGATATTTATGGTAGGAGGAGGTCGAGTGTCTTGGGCCATGATGTTTGTCTTTTTCAAGCTGATTTGCAGGCCAAATTCTTTGCAGGCATTGGAGAAGCTTGACACGAGTTGTTGCAAACCAGATTCTGTATGTGCTGTTAGTGCCGCATCATCCGCAAATAGTAGCTCTCGAATTAGGACATCCGTCGTTTTGGTCTTGGCTCGGAGGCGGGCAGTGTTGAAAAGTCCTCCATCAGCTCTGGTATGTAACCAGATTCCCTCACTGCTATCCTTGAATGCGTATCGAAGAAGTACAGAGAAGAATATTGCGAAGAGTGTTGGTGCGAGTACACAACCTTGTTTAACTCCGCTGCTGACAGGGAAGGCCTCTGACTTAGCTCCATCGAACTGCACTGTGCCAAGCATATTTTCATGGAACTGTCTGATGATGGCAAGTAGGTGAGGGGGACAGCCAATTTTTGCCAGTATTTGGAATAGCCCGTTGCGACTGACTAAGTCGAAGGCTTTTGTAAGGTCCACAAATGCAATGTATAGTGGCATCTGCTGCTCTCTGCATTTTTCCTGGAGCTGTCGTATGGAGAACACCATGTCTATGGTAGACCGACCGGACCGGAAACCGCACTGAGATTCTGGATAGACGCGGGATGCTAGGCTCTGTAAACGTGCTAGTATAACGCGGGCAAAGGTCTTTCCTACAATACTAAGAAGTGAAATTCCGCGATAATTATTGCAATCACTCCTATCACCTTTGTTTTTATATAGTGTCACTATATTTGCATCCTTTAGGTCTTGGGGGATGTAGCCACTCTTTAGAACCTCTGGTGGTATTCCATCGTTCCCAGGCGCTTTTCCACAAGCTAGGCTGTCAATTGCTTCACCTACTTGGGATCCAAGGTCTCCAATACACTGTCCATTGAAGAAGAAATAAACAGCAGAATTGGCAAGGCAGCCGCAACAATGGCTAAACTAAATAAGCGGGTCTGGCAAAACACCAAGCTAACGGAGAAAACCAAACTGTGCGTCTATCGAGCATGTGTCATCAGTACACTACTATATGGGAGCGAGACATGGACCACTTATACATCACAAGAGCGTAAGCTTAACAGCTTCCATTTGAGATGCCTGCGCCGCATCTTTGGTATTAAATGGCAAGACAAAGTGCCTAATAGTGAGGTCCTAATGCGTGCCAATACCCAAAGCATGTTCTCAATTCTAGTGAAAGACGCCTGAGGTGGCTAGGACATGTCAAAAGAATGAGCCCCGGCCGCATCCCGAAGGACCTCCTATATGGTGAATTTGCTTCAGGAAAGAGGAAAACAGGTCGCCCACGCTTGCGATTTAAAGATGTCTGTCAAAGGGACATGAAAGCAGCCAGAATACATACAAGTGACTGGGAGTGTAAGGCAGAAGACCGATCTACGTGGCGCACAGTTGTCAAAGAGGGCGTCATAGTAGCCGAGGAGCGAAGAATGGAGGAGGCTGCAGACAGAAGAGCTAGGAGAAGGGCCAAAACATTTGGAAGCACAGAACTCGTGTGTAAAAACTGTGGCAAAGACTGTCACTCAAGGATAGGACTGCACAGCCACTCGAGAAAATGCAACCCAACCCAATGGTGATGCACCATCGTTTCACGAGACGGAAGGATGCCGGATATATTTCACTATCTATATACTTCTTTTAAAAAATTCAGCTTAACACTATATGTGTCCGGAATTCATATTTGGCAATGACATAGAAAATGTGAAGTTATAAAGGGCCTCATATCTCAAATAGCTTAGGGCCTCATCAAGTTTAAATGCGGCCCTGTTCGCTACTCACGCGTCGGGTAAACTGCATGGAAATTTGTATAAGGTGTAAATATATTTAGTTTTAAATAAATCTTGTGTATTACGTCTTATATAAAGGATCTAGCTTCAAAAGTGAGCGTTCTGTCAAAAAAACACAAAAAAAAAAAACAAAAAAAAACCTAACCACAAACAAAGCTGTGACAAGCTGTTATTATTTCATAGCAAATTTTTATAACGAGAATGAAGTGTCCGTGTAAAGACTGGTTTTAAAGGCAGATCATGTAATTCACGTAATGGCAGTTATATTTTAAACTGTACAATATTTCTTGAATATTATTTTTTCAATTATCCTAATTTGAAATAAGATACCTATATAGTTTATGCTATTCATAAAAGCCCTAAAATGTGTCATTTTATAGCTTAAAAAAAAGCAACAACAAAAAATGCTGCAAATCAGTAGATCTATAGTCTAATCGCATACAAAAATAATCCGTTTATTTTACTGACACAAATATTAGCAAAATCGGTGCTGTGAAGAAAAGACCGGGAAGTCATAAATATGTCATAGATTATTGTAAATTAGAGGATCAATCTCTCAGCGATTTATAGAAACATTTTGTGTAAACATTTTATCATTCATTTAAGAAGAAGATGAGCTCTTTTGCATAAGAGTTACGAAATTGCACAGTCGTTTTTTTTTTACTTCTAATAAAACATTTAGACAAAAGCATGCGTTATTAAATAAGAAGAACCAACTTTGAAAGACATTAATTTTTGTTTGCTTGTTTACTACACATATCGTTATTCTATAAACAAGTGGGTTGCTTTCTCGCAATCTCATTCTCGTGAAGCGTTTATACTCAACTTTAAAATTTTAAGGGAAATATGACCAAAAAAAACAACTGAATATTCTCACATGTTTATCATGCTTACCCCATAACAACGCACGGGCATTGCGCTCGTCTAAATAACATGAAATTAGCACAAAAAATAAATTTAATAAAGCTACAACTTTCTTTTAAATTTTATTTATTTATTTTGATTTCATTTATACATTTTCTTCTAAAATGTAATGTTAGCTAATGAATACCGCCCTACGTTAAATCTCTCACCACAACATGGCCTACAGGACAAAACAGTAGCCCACCCCTGCTATAGAGGCTCTCAAAAGTGCAAGGTGGCATTCTCTTAAAAAGGTCAAAAATAATAATACACAGTGGCTAATTAAAGTAATACCAGTCTAAAAATGAAGTTGGCAAGAAGAAAAAAAAAAGAAAAAAAATCGAAGGAAGAAACTTCCGGAGTCTCAAAAAGTCACGCAACGACCCCAATTCGTATACAGACCCCAGAGTTCTGGTCGCTACTATACCTCTGCCGGTGTTGTGGAATTAGATCATTGAAAGAATCCAAAGCTGTGAAATGGGGACGGGGGATATCAACTTGATGCAACCATTTGGCAGGGAGCAGAGCACAATGTCATGCCATCTAGTTATAAGTCTTAAGAACCAATTAAACTAGAAAATGGGCTTTTTTGCTTAGCTGGCTTGATGAAAGAAGTTATACTTAACTCGCGTGCCGGCTGATGACACTCTGCGTGCCGATTGTGACATGCGTGTCATTAGTTCGTCATCACCGCACTTCTTCTTCTACATACTCTTTTGGCCTGGTGAGCTATGGCGGATTAAAGTGGGGGGAGGGCTGAGCGGGGTAAAGCCAGGGGCCCCCGATGGTTTGGGGGCCTCAAAAATTTTATATTTTATAATAAAAGTGTACAAATGTTTGCACAAACCCTTAAAATTTATAAAAAATAAAAAAATATATAAATATTAACTTTACAACTGATCGCGATTCAGACTTGATAGTGTTAATAACTGTTAATAATCGAAAAAAACTTTATTTAATTGACTCACTTAGAGAACATAGTATAAAATATACTTTATATTTTAAAATTTCTCATCTTAGACAAGCTCCACTGGCCGTGTGGAGAGAGCACAGGTGCGTGATGTAACCGGTGTCGGGTTCGATTCCTAGCAGTGGACAATTTTTCTTTTCACACTCAATTGTAACATACCGCAAACACTTCAAACAGTTATTTCTTCGTGTTTGTTAATTATTTTTTTTTCAATATTAATTTTTAGTTACAGTCCTATATTAGCTGTTAACAATCATTTTATTTTAAGGGACGCTGGCTGGATAGGGCCCCCGTTTAATTGCAGCCCGGGGCCCCGTGCAGTCTTAATCCGCCCCTGCTGGTGAGACTTGGTCTCTTAAGGCCTTAGCTGATACCTGGGCAACCTACATCATCTGCTGAGCAGTGCCATACAACAACACTGTCTTCATGTGGGACACTTTTGCCTCCCTAACCTCCCCGGCTATGTCTAGGCAGGGACACGAATATCAGGTGTAGTACTATCGCTGTACTTAAACATTCGGATTGTGCCCTATTGTTCGGTGTGAATAGGCAAATAAGAATAAAGGACTAACGAATACTAAACAAGCTAAATAAAACGAGCTACCATTCGCTTAATAAGAGGGGCGTATATAGGTCATGAGAACTACAGCGGGTTCGTTGCGTGCGACCTTACATCAAAGGTCACGTGACGACGGTGTGGAGATGACACCACGTGGTTGCGTAATTTGGGTTTCGTCGACATTTCCATGAATCTCTTCCAGAGACTACTTCCGAGAAGTGCCTTAAAGTCAGTCGTGATCCCAGCGAGCCTTGAGGTGTCGGGGGGGGGGAGGAGGGAGTAGAGTCACAAGTACGAGCTCATAAATCTACCAGATAAGAAAAGCGTTTATCTTTCCCTTTTTCTTCGTACATTCACTACCCATTTGTTTCTTGGTTGTGTTTTTGTGTATTTCCTTTTGCTTTTTTTTTATTGTTTGCTTTGAGTTAGTGTTGGTTTTATAAATTTATTTTTTATGTTCGTTTATGTTTGGTTACGTAATGTTCAATTTAATTTGTTATTATTTTGGATGCAATGATTTTCTTTGTAGTCTAATTTCTGTGGCCGATTCCGATGATGAATAAATAAAATACAAAATTGACAAACAATTGGGGCATTGAAAACAATAAATTGAAGTTTTATTATTTAACTAATACATAAGTGAACTTTCGGATTGTGTTAGTTAAATAATAAAGCGTAAATTTATTGTTTTCATCGCACAATTTCCTTTGCGTATTTTTTTTTTTTAAAGTTTTATCACAGTCCTATTCTATTTGATAAATAAAAATAGTCTATACTTGGACAACTCAAGCATATATCAGACCCCGAAATCGGTCATATTATTTCATAAAAACTCAGTGATAATTTACGCATTAAGTTTAAATTTACAATTAGGCTATACAAGAGAGGAAGTCAATTATTTGTAGTTAAATTTGGGGACAATGTTAATTCCGATGAAATGTTTTGTTGTTGCGTAACGGTCATCAAATGGGTTTCTTATCAAACTATTTTCAGTTTCAGACAGTGATATTTTATGGGAATAATTCTTATCTAGCAAAGTTTTGGGGAACTCGATGGCCTTATCGGCTTTCTTCACATGGTGGTGCACAGCCGTCTTGCGATACGGAAGGATGCCAATTAATTAGAAACTAATTACATCACACTATGTAGTTGATTAAAAATTATTGATCTTCAGTAAAATTATTTGAGAACTCAGTAAGCTTAAAACTGTTGTGAACACAATAATTTAAGAGTGTCATTTGTTAGGGGTGGTAGTGATTTTTAAAAAAATGTAGTTAGATTTATCGGGAAAATTTAATCGATTGATTTCGATTAATTACATTTAAATAACGCATTTATAGAACCCGTTAAGCCACGATTCATTATTTCGCGAAATCTGTTGATTCGCGGTTATTCCTTGGCTCCCACATTTTGTAATGTAACACAGCTAATTCATTTTGCTATGCAAGAATAAAGAAGAAGAACCATTTTGTTTATTTATGTGTGCACGTCTAGATACATAATAATAATTCGACGGAAAAGTATGTAAGTAACAAAAATATAGATTGTTAATGAGTTGGGGGAAAATTACAGCATTTTATTAAATTTTCATGGAATTTTAATCGATCCAATTAATTTTAACTGATTACAATTTTTAACGATTAATCTATTATTTTATTGTTAATTTCCGCTGCCATATCTAAAATATTTTAAGAAATATTATGTTCGAGCGCAGTTTTCTGAAAACATAAAAGTTATTATTCAAAGACAGTTTAATTATTGTTGCCATCCTTACAAGTTTTAACTTAACATAATACTCAAAAGATTCAAAGGTATTTAATTGTGAAATGATTCATTCTTTCTTTCGAACTTTTATAGAGAGAAAGATTGTGTTTTTTAAACTTTAAAAGAAATAAGCTTTTTATATTCAAGATCAGCTTGAGTTTATTTATTATTTTTTAGCGCATTTTCGAGAAGTCGAATGCGCTATTGCACCCGCTTTGTCCGTCCGTCCGTCTGTCATCACCCTTGATCTCAGCATGCATAAGTCCTAGACCCATGAGTTATATATGTTTTTTGTATGTCCTGACCTGCCATTTGTGCATCAAAACTCAGTTACTCGATCCGTTAAAAAACCCCGTTAAAACTACCAAAAAATATTTCGAATCGAGAAATATCACTAGCGCAGGGAACGGCCGCCATTGCCGGAAGTCGAGTATATAGATTTTCAAGCATTGAAGAGTGGTGCGAAAGCGTGCAAAAGAATTTTTTTTTTTTTTAGTTGACGTCATTAGAATATGTGTAAAAGTTTAGAGAGTTTTACGTCATCATTTGTGGTGACTTGTAGTTAGATTAAAGAGAAAATAAAAAAATTTTAAATGTAAAGAAATGACTTTTAAATAAAAACATGTCAGGTATATTCATTACACAAGAAAATTCATAAAAATATGTCTAAAATCTAAACACAATTACTGACAACTACATAATGCTGATATCTAACATATAAGTACTGATACATAATACGAAAATGCGCTAACACGTCCTGAGTTCCAATAGGGACCAGGCTTAACATGATTTTTACAATATGTGTCACTAGTTGCTTTTTAAATTTAAAAAAAAAAAAGAGTACATCTAAATGCGTTTTGTTTATTTGTCAGTCGTATCCTTGAGAAAGTACTCGCACATTAACAGTTACAAACTGATACAAGTACATTCACAGGGAGACGCCCAAAGAGACAGAACAACTGACGAATTATGACCTAGTGTCTCCGTCACACAGATACATATTACATATATACGTAGATAGACACACTCAGACACAGACCCAGAGCAATACACTCAGGACTCACACGAGTGACACATTAAGGACACAGTCACTAATTGTGTGTAAATCCCTACACATAGCCTTCATAAAAACACAGTCACTATTTAAGCGTTCATCCCTACACACAGCCTCTCTTAAAACACAGTCACTATTTGCGCGTACATCCCTACACTCAATCTCCTTTCCTAAAACCAAGAAACATGCATTTATTTTTAAAGAGGGATTAATTGAAATTAACGACTTTTTAAAAAAAAAAAAGATTCCTTAATAAATACTTCTTTGGTAAAGGCTTTATTTACATCAATCAACAATGATCAAAATTATCAATAAACAACAACGAACATTAATTAAACATGTTACAAAATTGTAACAAGGCTGGCTTCATTTTTTACATCACTCAACACAAAATAGAGCCCACGCATGTAGCTTGTATCAAAACCTATTTCCATTGTATTTTCTTCGCGTATTCTTGTCAGCCAATGGACAATATCAGTAGCTCGATTATAGAGACAAAACCTCTTTGTATAACCAATAATTCAACAAATGCAATGAATCAAAGACGCCGGACTGCTCAGTAGAGCAATGATTGTCAGTAAGGTCAAATGTTTGTTACAAACAAAAATTTGACTTCAAGCAATAACACAAAGTCATTAAAAAATTGTTAATGACTGAAAGAAAGGAAATATTCATATATAATATTTGGAATTATATATATATATATATTTATATATTTACAATGACAGTATTTTCATGATGAAATTAAGATTTTAAAGTTATCGGAACACATAGTAATGATATCATTATATCAAAGTGTTGGCAAAATGACTTTTATTATTTTTGAAACTAAAGAGAAATTTCCAACAAAATTTCCTAAGTAAATTCAGCATAGATAGCCCCGTAGAAGAAAATGTGGAAGGAAATAAAAACAAATCTAAAAACCATAATGGATCAGAATGTTCCAACAAAAATAACTTCAAATAGAATTAATAAATGCTGGTTCAATTTTAAATTAAAAAAGTATTGCAAACTAAAGGGGAATTTATTTAAGAAATTTAAGGCTACCAATTTAGAAAGGATACACAAAAAATACTTAAAAATTAAACACTTGACACAAAAACTTAGCCGTAACCTCCAAAATAATTATATAAACAATGTGATAACTAAAGATAACAATAAAAACTTATGGTCCTTTATCAAATCAAAAAAAAATGGAGCCTTCAGGTATAGCCACACTAAAAGGCTCAAATAATAAAACCTATAATGATAATGAGACTAAAGCTAATATCCTTAACACATATTTTGCATCATCATTTTCTGCCTCAGGCGACAAGGAAATTTCAATAAATTTAAATAAAATGGAAGAAATAGGTAACATAGCTGTAGATGAGATAGGTATACATTCACTCCTAAAAAACTT
>MUZC01000139.1:54560-65813 GCA_002072015.1 Radix auricularia
AAAAAACTTAAATACTTTGGAATCTCAGGTCCCTTACATCACTGGATCCAAGATTTCCTATTGGGTAGGGAGCAAACTGTAATAATTAATGGATCTAAATCTACACCAATAAAGGTTAACTCAGGAGTTCCACAAGGAACTGTCCTAGGTCCCTTACTATTTTTAATTTATATAAATGACTTACCCAACAATATCTCAACAGGAACTAAAGTTAGGTTATTTGCTGATGATTGTATAATCTATAGAACAATCAAGTCAGAACAAGATAGCAAAATTTTACAAAAAGACTTAGATGAATTAATAAAATGGGAAACTAACTGGAGTATGTCCTTCCACCCAGAAAAATGTCAACTGCTAAGAGTAACAAAGAAAAAAAACCAAATAAATTCAAAATACTTCATTCATGGAAAAGAACTAACCCAAACTAAAGATGCAAAATACTTAGGAGTCATAATAAATGAGAAACTATCTTGGAACCCCCATGTCAATGAAGTTATTAAAAAATCAAACAAAACCTTAGGCTTTATAAAAAGAAACTTTTACAAATGTAACAAAGATATAAAACTAAAATGCTACCTCACCCTGGTGAGACCTATACTAGAATATGCATATTCTGTATGGGACCCATCCACCAAAGAAAATATTGATAAGTTAGAACAAATCCAAAAAAGAGCTGTCAGATTTATTACTGGAGAATATTCAAAATTGAGAAGAGTAACACCATTAGTTTAATCATTAAACCTTGAAACACTGGAGGATAGAAGAACCAAGAGTACATTAGTAATTATACATAAGGCAATTAATTCTAATTTAGAAATACAACACAAAGATAACTTAATACAATCCTCAAATAGACATAAAGATAAAAACACCTTTCTTATTCCATATGCAAGAACAAACACATACAAGTTTTCTTTCTTTCCGTTCGGTATTCGGGCGTGGAATGGGTTGCCAGAAGAAACCAGGAAAGACAACACTTTATCATCATTTAAAACGCCAGTAATAATACAGGACTAAACACAAACCATAGAAATACGTAGGACGCAATAATCTTCTGTACAGAAGGAGCGTCTGTAACATATAAGATAAGATAAGAAGAAATGGATGTGCAATATTAATTAATTTTTTTTTTAAATTTAAAAAATGAATTTTGGGGTTGCACTGGAATTTTTGTTTGAATTCATATTTTAAAATGAAGAAATTTGAAAAACACCAAAAATGTATCTTATTTTTTAAAAAAGAAACAAATTTAACAGGACTGGTCACATACTCCTCTCTCTTTCTGTCTCTCTCTCCCCACCACCTTTCCTCTATTTCCCTCTCTCTCTCTCTTTCTCTCTCACCCCCTCCCTCCGAACACATCTCAATGCCACTGTACACATAAACATCTGCCGCACACTTTGCTTTGGAAATGTCTGAGGGTTTCAACATCAAGACTAGCACGGGAATGTGGTTGTGTGTGGGTATATATATATATAATATCCATATAAAGGTGAATTTTAATATATCACATTCTATCGATAAAAAGATTTAATTGATAGAAAATATTTTTTTTAAATATTTGCCTGATTTATATTGATATCAATACATTAGAATATATAGAACACACAACAATTCCAGCTCCTCTATACAGCAGTTGTGATTTTCAAGGAATATTTTATTTATGGCACCGTCAATTGCCTCGCAACTACCGCATGCTGACTGTTTTATTGCAACATGTTTTAGCCAACAACTACATGCTGCTTGACACACTCGAGGAGTCACGACACCTAGTTTATATACGTTGGACTTAAGCATCGGCGAACAGATCTCGTAACAACGGCGGGTCGTAACCCTTTTAACACCCGTCTGAAAACACAAGGACACTTTATTCTATGTCATCCTTTTTTTTTTTTTAATTTTTATTTTTATTATTATTTTTTTTTTTTTAAATTTCAATGACCGAGTTGTAAAGATAACCTTCTTGCGAATAGAAAAAAATTAGGGCTGTTATTGATTAATTTAAATTTAATAGTTAACTTTTGAAAAATTACCGAATAATTAATCGATAATTTTGATTCAAGATGAAAATCAGATGTATGATGCCATTAAACTGAAAATGTCATAAAATGCCTATAACTTTAGTATTTAATAACAAAATGTATATATTACAGGAGATATATTTATATATACGTAGTTCAATTTAATGTCAATGAATTTTAATTTTGTTATTGTTAATTAAGTGAAAACAATGTTTATTTTTATAACATTTTCCTCATTAAAAAGTGCTTATTTTAAACCTTACTCTTTTAGAATCTTTTTTTTTAAATGGAGAAGTTTGTACGTAAAAAACAACTATTATTAATTATTAATAACTAATTATTTATTAATAAATTGAAAAAAAGAATTAAAATATTTTCATTAATTTTAATCCCAATTTTATCGATTAAAATAATTTTAATCGATAAAAAAATTACCGATTTATCGTGAAATTAATCGATAATTTCCGCTGCCCTAAAAATATACTTTTTAATTAAATAAGGAACGCTTTGCTTTCATACAATAATTAACGTTTGTGTTACAAGACTTTATCTAGGTATCAATGTTAATGTTACTAAACTTACACTAAATTTCAACTTCAATGTAACAAGACTAAATAGATGTCAAACTTAATGTAACACAACTTAAGAAGTCAACTGTAACGTTGCAAAACTTAAACAAGTTGGTAACTTCAATGTTACGCGGCGTAAACTTAAGTGTTAAGAAGGCTCAAACTGTAAGTCAAATTTAGGGTTACAAGATTTAAACTAGATGTCAACTTAAGTGTTTAGAAGGCTTACACTGTAAGTCAAATTTAGGGTTACAAGATTTAAACTAGATGTCAACTTAAGTGTTTAGAAGGCTTACACTGTAAGTAAAATTTAGTGTTACAAGATTTAAACTAGATGTCAACTTAAGTGTTTAGAAGGCTTACACTGTAAGTCAAATTTAATGTTACAAGATTTAAACCAGATGCCAACTTTAATATTGCTCTGAATAACTGTAGATCTGCTATTAATTGAATAATTAGAAGTTATAAGTCATCAACAGAATGGGATCAGAATGGATGTTTCGTGAGCAATGAAACCTCTTTAAGACGTGAACATCTAAAGTTTATCAAGCAGGTAATAAAATCAGTTCTTTTAATTTATATAAATGACTTACCCAACAATATCTCAACAGGAACTAAAGTTAGGTTATTTGCTGATGATTGTATAATCTATAGAACAATCAAGTCAGAACAAGATAGCAAAATTTTACAAAAAGACTTAGATGAATTAATAAAATGGGAAACTAACTGGAGTATGTCCTTCCACCCAGAAAAATGTCAACTGCTAAGAGTAACAAAGAAAAAGAAACAAATAAATTCAAAATATTTCATTCATGGAAAAGAACTAACCCAAACTAAAGATGCGAAATACTTAGGAGTCATAATAAATGAGAAACTATCTTGGAATCCCCATGTCAATGAAGTTATTAAAAAATCAAACAAAACCTTAGGCTTTATAAAAAGAAACTTTTACAAATGTAACAAAGATATAAAACTAAAATGCTATCTCACCCTGGTGAGACCTATACTAGAATATGCATCATCAGTATGGGACCCATCCACCAAAGAAAATATTGATAAGTTAGAACAAATCCAAAAAAGAGCTGCCAGATTCATTACTGGAGAATACTCAAAACTGACAAGAGTAACACCATTAGTTAAATCATTAAACCTTGAAACACTAGAGGATAGAAGAACCAAGAGTAAATTAGTAATTATACACAAGGCAATTAATTCTAATTTAGAAATACAACACAAAGATAACCTAATACAACCCTCAAATAGACATAAAGACAAAAACACCTTTCTTATTCCATATGCAAGAACAAACACATACAAGTTTTCTTTCTTTCCGTCCGGTATTCGGGCGTGGAATGGGTTGCCAGAAGAAACCAGGAAAGCCACCACTTTATCATCTTTTAAAACTCTAGTAAGAATACAGGACTAAACACAAACCATAGAAATACGTATACGCAATAATCTTCTGTACAGAAGGAGCGTCTGTAACATATAAGATAAGATAAGATAAGATAGACTGATAACATCATTAAGTGAGCTAAAAATAATTTTATTTAAAAAAAAAACTATATCTAACAAATCCTTGTTTGCCGTTAAGAATCATAGCATAAATTGAAAATGAAGAAATTCTAATACAAAACAATACAAATGTAACAAATTTCTAAACAAAATATTTACGCATTTACAAGGAGTGTTCCGGATTTAGGCTTCGGCTCCGTCAAATCTGGTATCCGTCCATATTTACTAACACGGCTAGGGCCAGATTTCACTTCATAAATCCGGCCAAATCAGGCAGCGGCTGCATTACCAAAAATTGAATCCGGTGCAGCCCTTGTATTTACACGGATTATCAACGAGACATGAAGGTCAATGTCATACAATAAACGACATACTGGCTGTTACAAAAATATTACATATATTGATCACTGATTTAACATTGGAAGATAAAAATATTACATATTTGATCACTGACTTAACATTGGAAGCTGAGGTTACGAATATTAAGACAAATTGATAACGATTAACGCGCATGTTTTCAGTTGGTCAATGTCGGCCTATATTGGTCAGCGTTGGTAAATATTGGTCAGTGTTGTTCAAGATTGGTCTACGTAGATCAATGTTAGTCAGTGTTAGAGTTAGTGTTGGTCAATATTGGTCAATGTTGATCAGCGTTGGTCTATGTCCGACAGTGTTGGTCGATTTTATTTAGTGTTGGACCACGTTGGTCATTGTTGGTCAGTGTTAGTCAGTGTGGGTCAATGTTAGTTAATGTTGGTCAGTGTTGATCAATTTTGGTTAATATTGGTCAGTGTTAGTTAGTGTTGGAGCACGTTGGTCACTGTTGGTCAAAAGGTCACCCCAAGTCCCTCACGCCAAAAGAATCCCAGAATAAATGTAATTATCCAATTAAAACAATAACAATAAACCTACAATAACTTCTGGAACATCTTTAAAGCTATCACTCAGTTTTTCCCGTCCGTCCTAACAATTGAAAAAATGTTAATCATACCAATGTATTGTTCTTCTACATCTTACGGGAAACACATTTCTTCCTTTGTTTCAGAGCAGAGACTCCTGATTATCGCTAGCGAAGAAAAATTATCATAATAAAATAGCCGAAAACTCTTACAAGATAATTTTTCTCCTGGAGACTCCAAACTCCCTACGTACGACGGCATGGGTTCGAACCTTTAAACTGTTGTCGGGCGGGCCTGCTGCTCGTTTGCCAACTGAATTTCCGGCGCAGAAGCATCCGGAAGTGACGCGCATCTTGACTTCAGTCATCACGGCCAGGCCGTTCCGGCATGGACTCATCTTGTAGACGGTGACATCCGTCCTGAGTTTGACGCAGCTCCTTGTGTTGGAAGTGATGCAGTTTGCGCAGAGACACTGCGCGTTCAGGATGTATCTGAGAAGGGAAAAGTAGTGATGAGCGTACGGAAGGTTATTAAATAATAGTCTGAAAATTGATTGTAAATAAATTTAAACAGTTTTTTTTTGTTTTTTTGTTGTTGTTTTTTTTGTTTTTTTTTTGTGCATTATATATAAGTATATGTATGTATATTATATATATAATAGCCCAGTGGTGTGGGTATGTTTGTAACGTAACGCTCAAGAGATGTACCACAGTCTACAGCAGTTAGTTTAGTTGAAAAATCGTGTTTTGATGAGCACTGTAAAAATATTTAATAGGATGACGTCATTGTTTGGTGTGCATCGGTGCGCAAAATACGGTGCGCAAAATACAACCCCTATTATTATTATTAAATAAATACTTTGCGTACATTTCATAAAGTTTAATAATTCGTATTTATCAAAAAAGGACAAGTTAGTTGGTCTTTACAAAAAAGGTTGGCGCCGTAGGCGCCCAAAAAAAGGGGGCGCCGCAGGCGCCACGGCGCCCGGCACAATCTATCAAAAAAGGACAAGTTAGTTGGTCTTTTAAAAAAAGGTTGGCGCCGTAGGCGCCCAAAAAACGGGAGCGCCGCAGGCGCCACGGCGCCTGGCACAATCTAGTAAGATATAATAAAAGCCCAGATTCAGTCTGTAACGTTATAACATTTTGTACCACCAAGGGAAATCATCCATATTTTTTTAATTGAAAATGTAGACGCAAAATCATAATCCTTTTGGTTTTGAGATTAACAGAGCTTGTGGTATTTCTCGCCTAAAAAATTATGTGGCGTCATTGTTTGAGCTTATGTTTTAATTTTGGAAATGGGAACTCGGGAAGATTAAAATTTCGTATTTATCTAACAAGAAATATTCTGTGAACTGTAAGTTTTGGTTGTCTTACATACTGATGCGTACGCTTCCAATAACGTTCACGTAAGTTACTTGGGCTTTTGAGAAAAGTGTGCGCCGTAGGCCTCCAACAACAACCTAGTATATGCATTTATATATCTACTGATGACAAAAGCCAGTGTTTAGGCAAATTCATTTTTCGGAAAAGACAAAAGTCGGCAACAGATTTTTTATTAAGAGATTTTTCAAGGACGAGATTTTTTTAACATTGAATTAAATAACCATAATCAAAATCATATTTAAAAATAACAATAATCATAACCGTAGTAAAAAGATAACAAAAAAAAATGAATATAATCTGAACTACGGCATTCCCTTATTATAGTATTTATAGACAAAACGATGTATGGTGGTTCGCTCTCAATGCTCTCATGTCGCTTAAGAGACGCGTGCTGCTCGCGGATAGCCTAACACTGGCTTAATTTATATTTAAAGGCACATTTATTTCTCTTAACTTTTTCTCTGTCATGACAATTGGAAATGCAATTTATCAAATGATTACAAGAATTTTTTTTCCCCAACCAAATAGTGTGCATATTTAAACATTAATTATAGAGATACCTTGGATAATATGACTCTCCTAGATCCTTTCTTTGGTACACCCATGGGCAGGTAGATTTCAAATTGTCCGATTTTCCCGGCCAGATAGGTCCATTAGCGGCTGGACAATCACCCAGTGCTGGTTGGTTGGCGGGTGTAGTTGGGGCGGCTGGTTGCTGGTTCAACCCGATGAACGAAGTCTCTTCGGGCTGGGAATTATTTAATATATTGACCAGCCGGGACCACTTCACGGTTTTGGTATTATTGGAGCAGACGACTTTACCCTTGTGCCTCAAGGAGGGGGGACCGCTCGAATCATCTTCTCTTACCTCCGTTGGCCTATTAATGCCTGGTTGAAGTGACGCACGCTCAGCAATCGGTGAGCAGATTGTGGCGACCATCAGCAAAAAGAGAGGAGAAAGTTTTGCAAAGAAATTCATTTTTTTTCCACACTTAAATCGGAGTTTCTAAAATCTCCAAAGTTTTATTGATATTATTTTAAAAAATAAAATGGCTGCAATTGTAACTGCTTGAATTGCGATGAAGCTTTAAATCGCCTTCTAAGCACCTTCAGTAAAGTATGTAACGTGTAAATTTAAGACTAGTCCTGTGAACTACAGTGTGAGTGATGAATCTCAGTTTGCTAATCTACCGACGGTCTAAAGTTTTTATACTGTCCCGCGTTTTTTGCTGGGGAAAATTAGTCAAGGTAAAATTAGATTCCCTTAACCCGGAACCGATTGAAGAGCTATTAATAAATTTTGCTTTATAACGGGTAGGGGGACGGGGTCGTCACGAAAGTTTTTGTTTTATGGTAGCAGACGAGGCGTTTCCAGCCCTTGATTGAGTTGACCAGGGAAATTTCTGTACTATGTTGTTAAAATTGTGTTGTCTGCTGTTATGCGACTTTCTCTTTATTTTTTGGTTTATTTTTGTCACCGCTGTCAAATTTTTGTTTTGTTTTTGTTTTATGCAGAATATTATCACACACGCAATCATATTTATACTGACTTAGAACAAAATATCAACAGCTGAGTTCTTGGAGGCTTCGAAATATCCTTTTTGATTATGTAATTATTTTATTATTTTTAGACTGCATTTTTAAATTTTTAATTATTTTAATATTTTTTTTTTAATTCATACAAATTTATAGATTTTTTTTTATTTTTTCCTTTTCAAACATCATATTAACCTTAGTTAATCAGAATTTGTAAAAAAATATAAATAAAATAAAACATAGAAAGTTTTACCAGAGAAATAAAGATATCTAGCTGTGCTGGGTATAGAAAGACATACGCTTTACAAAAATGTTAAACTATTACAGGAAGCACACGCACTCTAAATCACAATTAACACAATTTGTTTACATACAGACCAAATATTATTTGCACATACTAAATCTGCACTTTTAACACCTATTTCTAAACCCAAAATTGTTTGCAAATGACAAATAAAATTTAAAAAAGTGTGTTTTGTCACTTGTCGTTTTTTTTTTCTTTCTGTAGTCGTTTTGTCATGGAACATTAGCAAATGACTTGAAGAGTAAATTCAACTGTTGCAGTTTTATCATACAGTAAAAACTATATTATACTCTTTAGTGTTGTTCTAAGTGTTTAATGACCTTAAAACTGCATGTTTAAGGAAGGCCTTTGAGTATTGACAGTATGATACAGCCGCACGAATTCAAACAGGTTATGATTTCATTTTATACCTGAATCTTCGGCAAGTGAATGGAATATTCCAATTTTTCTTTTGTAAATGTAAATTGGAGACATTTAAATGAGAAGTCAATGAAGTAAAGTTATATTATGAAAACGGAAGAGCATTGATGTAGTCTAGCACTTAGTTACATAAATGTGACTTTTTTTATAAATGCAAATCTTTTTAATGATAAAGAATCTTTTAGAAAACATGGTCTTTGTTTTTAAAGACATATATTTTAGCACATACAAATCTATCGCTTTTTTAAGCTAATCTCTGGTGATATCTTTACATTAGTCCAACCGATCAATATAAGATTCGTATAATACAATTCGTTATCACATAATGTGTGTTTTGATAACAAATTCATTTCTTGAAAGTAGTTACATTTATTTGAAGGCCAGCACAGTGTTCATGCCACAACACTACTATAGACAGGAAGAGATAGACTGAGCGCCAACAGCCTGAACCAGAATTCTACAATGGAAGCAGTCAGCCTCCAGATGGTGAAAATCACAGTTTGGTGGATAATGAAGATATTATTTTTATTCACAAGAATAACAAAGACAATTTATGGATGTGTTATGAAATCTTATTTTTAATTTATTATGTAACTTAAATACAAAAGTAATAAATATGCATCAAAGATTTCGTTGAAATGAAATAGGGAGTATGCTTCTGGCTAACAGTCGACATCAGAACGTTAGATATGAAGGCGACTAATAAAGGAAAATCACACACCCGAGGCCATGGCAGATTTTAGTACAACCTTCGACCCGCAACTGTCGTAACCGTTGGTTGTTACATGAAGTATACAAGAAATTTCGTAACTGTAACTGTTGGTTGGTACATTTAGTACACGATGAGGACTGATCATTGTCCAATGCGAAGCTACTTGTATACGTTTGACAACAGAAGGGAATTGTCATGTCCATTGTGAGGCTGCCCCGAGAGACGGTGACCTAGGTACTTGAATGTTGCCCCGAGTTGGACGGGGCTTTACAAGGTGAAGTTGCAGTACCTGCAGAGGACTACCTCTATGGCGATGCCCGCTTGATGAAGCTCGCTTGCGATAGATTGAACCGGGTCTTAAGAGCCTAACGGCTCGACCAAGAAGAAAATCTATATTCACTAGTACACGAGTGATCGTAACTGATACTGTTGGTTGCTACATGTAGTACAAGAAAGATCGTAACTGATGCTGTTGGTTGTTACATGTACTACACGAGTTATCGTAGCTGATACTGTTGGTTGCTACATGTAGTACATGAAATATCGTAACTGTAACAGTTGGTTGTTACATGTAGTACAAGAAATATCGTAACTGTAACAGTTGGTTGCTACATGTAGTACAAGAAATCATTCGGCATCCTTCCGTCTCGCGAGACGATGGTGCATCACCGTTGGGTTGGGTTGCATTTTCTCGATTGGCTGTGGAGTCCTATCCTTGAGTGACAGTCTTTGCCACAGTTTTTACACACGAGTTCTGTGCTTCCAAATGTTTTGGCCTTTCTCCTAGCTCTTCTGTCTGCAGCCTCCTCCATTCTTCGCTCCTCGGCTACTATGACGCCCTCTTTGACAACTGTGCGCCACGTAGATCGGTCTTCTGCCTTACACTCCCAGTCACTTGTATGTATTTTGGCTGCTTTCATGTCCCTTTGACAGACATCTTTAAATCGCAAGCGTGGGCGACATTTTTTCCTCTTTCCTGAAGCAAGTTCACCATATAGGAGGTCCTTCGGGATGCGGCCGGGGCTCATTCTTTTGACATGTCCTAGTCACCTCAGGCGTCTTTCACTAAGAATTGAGAACATGCTTTGGGTATTGGCACGCGATAGGACCTCACTATTAGGCACTTTTTCTTGCCATTTAATATCAAGGATGCGGCGCAAGCATCTCAAATGGAAGCTGTTAAGCTTACGCTCTTGTGATGTATAAGTGGTCCATGTCTCGCTCCCATATAGTAGTGTACTGATGACACAGGCTCGATAGACGCACAGTTTGGTTTTCTCCGTTAGCTTGGTGTTTTGCCAGACCCGCTTATTTAGTTTAGCCATTGTTGCGGCTGCCTTGCCAATTCGGCTGTTTATTTCTTCTTCAATGGACAGTGTATTGGAGACCTTGGATCCCAAGTAGGTGAAGCTGTCCACAACCTCCAAGTTTTCATTATCGATATATATGGTAGGAGGAGGTCGAGTGTCTTGGGCCATGATGTTTGTCTTTTTCAAGCTGATTTGCAGACCAAATTCTTTGCAGGCATTGGAGAAGCTTGACACGAGTTGTTGCAAACCAGATTCTGTATGTGCTGTTAGTGCCGCATCATCCGCAAATAGTAGCTCTCGAATTAGGACATCCGTCGTTTTGGTCTTGGCTCGGAGGCGGGCAGTGTTGAAAAGTCCTCCATCAGCTCTGGTATGTAACCAGATTCCCTCACTGCTATCCTTGAATGCGTATCGAAGAAGTACAGAGAAGAATATTGCGAAGAGTGTTGGTGCGAGTACACAACCTTGTTTAACTCCGCTGCTGACAGGGAAGGCCTCTGACTTAGCTCCATCGAACTGCACTGTGCCAAGCATATTTTCATGGAACTGTCTGATGATGGCAAGTAGGTGAGGGGGACA
>MUZC01000139.1:73526-96474 GCA_002072015.1 Radix auricularia
CGATACCTACATGGAACTTTATTTAACGATACCTAGATGGGACTTCATTTGGCGATACCTACATGGGACTTTATCTAGCGATACCTACATGGAACTTTATTTAGCGATACCTACATGGAACTTTATTTAACGATACCTACATGGAACTTTATTTAACGATACCTACATGGAACTTTATTTAACGATACCCAGATGGGACTTCATTTGGCGATACTTACATGGGACTTTATCTAGCGATACCTACATTGTACTTTATCTATTGATACATACATGGAACTTGTTGCGGTCAAAAGTAGTTGGTGTCAATCTATTTTAGCAAGATTATTTCTTTTTCAATAAGCCTTTTTTTTCCCTCCCATAATTTGTGACACGGGAAGGGGATAAGGCCATGTGTGACGTAATGGGAATTATATTATCTTTTATCTTTTAATTATTTTCTTCATTTAAAAACAAAACGTTTGAAAGAGAGACATAACTAAGATGGAGGGTGGGAGGGGGTTCCAAGATTTGTGACAGTTTGTGACGACTGGGGGGGGGGGCGTTAAAATTGGTTAAAAAAATAGTGTGGCGTACTTAATGGACGGCCACAGTGATCATTTGCGCTGGGCGATTGGTGGCCCTAGGGGAAGTTAATTTGGCGGCCCTAAATGTAATAGAAAAAATAGATAAATAAATATGGTAAGATTCTTGTTAAAGGCCCCCACTAATAGTGAGACTAATCAGAGGCCTTAGGCGGCTGCCTTGTTTGCCTATGCCTAGACCCGGCCCTAATTTGCGTTCAGGCCTCTCAGTTTCGTTTAAAAAAAGTAAAGCCCCCCTCCTTCCACTGGGTCCTTAGACTTCCACTCCCGGCCACGCCAAGTTTTTAAAGAGCACTACGGACCTGTCCACTGAAAACAAATGTCGCCTGAGATCTCCATATACAATTTTTAGTTGCGTCGATAACAAGATGCGTAGGTTAAAAATTGTTGACGTAAATAAAACTTTGGCAGCATTTACATCATGCGCCACCAGATGGCGCCCCTTCAGTACTTGAGGCAAGCTCGTAACAGTATTTTTGCAAAATAAATAGAGACGGAATTGGGTCTTTTCGGGATGACTAGACAAGAAGGGTTATGTCCCGCTATATCGTGACGGCTGGCAAGATCGAGTCTGTCCTGCATCAGGTGTCATCTTTTTGTGACACGCTCGTCAAGTCACACTTGGCATTGGTTGATTGCCGTTTCAAATATTAACCAATCGTACGATTTCTTGTCTGCTGATTGAAGAAACTCTTCCGTGACATACGATCATGTCACCCAAAAGTTTCCGATACCTTGTGTTACCTGGCAGACGAGAAGGTGACGTCACGAGTAGGGAAAATATCAGCACTTTATCTCGACACGACCTATATTGTGTTATTGACTACCTCTTTACTAGTTTTGATGAACAAAAAAAAATTAATTAAAGTTATAAGTGATTTGTGATAATATGATGATTCAATCGAGATTTCTCAATTCCAACCGCATCTTCTATTCTGTTTAACTACAAATAAGTCATTCCTTAGCAAATGTTTATTTCCCATTTTTCGTTATCAGAAAAATCGTTATTCATTTAAGTCCTTAAAAAAATGCAACCATCTCCTTACCGCATTTTTACACATATTCCCCGCACGCTCACATAACCCGCACACCCGTATACCCAGCAGAATATTTAGATTTTGTAAACAAAAATTGTGGTATAACCCGCCCACGTTTATACCCCACAATATTTAATTTTATATTCGTGTTTTGCAAGTAATAGAGCAATTGATGCATTATTCAGTTGTTTTTTTTTAAATCAGATATCCCATGCACTGAGATACCCCGCAAAGGGTTCGTAAAATCTTTTATAACCCGCGGGAAATAAGCGTAAAAATACGGTAAATGAAAATCAGCTCCGAAAAAAGTAAGATATTGGTTAATACATCAGATGCCAGTATGATAAACATAGTAATAAACCAACAAAAAATGGAGAAAGTAGTTAACTTTAAATATCTATGAGCCATTATATCTAGAAATGGTACCTGCGAAACTAAAATTCCGGCTGGAATTGAGTCGACAATGGCAGCATTGACAAAGTTAACCAAAATAAGGAGGAGCAATAACATTAGCCTGTCAAAAAAGTTCCGGCCTTACAGAGCTCTCATTAAAACCATTGTTCTTTCTGGATGTGAGACCTGGACACTAATGGCAACCACTGAAAGCAAGCTGCGGGCATTGAAAACAAATGCATGAGGAAAATTCTCCAGATCTCTTATTTAGAACACAAGACTAATGATTATAAAGACAAGATAAACTCTATTGCAGGTCGACAAGAAACCATAATAACAACAACTAAGAGACGCAAGATGCCATGGTTTGGTCATGTACTGCGACATGATACTCTTACAAAAATTATCTTACAAGGCACCGTAGAGTGGGGTCGGCGAAGAGGGCGGCAACGAAAAAGATGACGTGACAACATAAAGGAATGGAAAGGGATAGGATTGAGTGAACTAATGGATGCCGCTCAAGGCAGGCAACTGTAGAGATCGTTATTTGTTGTTTTGTCCATGCTGTCCCCCAAAAGACCGCAACGGTCACGGGACTGATGATGATGACGGTAGTAGCAGTCAAAATTTAGCATCTTTTTTTTATTCTCAGCAATTAAAAAGAAAAGAGAGAAATACACATTTTTTAAAAGCTATTTATTTCACCTTGCTCCGTTTCTCACCCTCTAACTCCATGATGGCATTCACAGCTTTCCACCCCTTCACAGCCGTGTGACCTACTCACACAGTGACCCACAAAGCATTTGACCCACTCCAATATTACAAATATTAGACTTAACCCCCCCCCCCCAAAAAAAAAATAAATAAATAAATAAATAAATAATAATAATAAAATAATCGAGATGCTACTCTTACATAAAGCCTTGAGTCGTTGCACTTCAAGTCATTTAAGTGTCAAGAGAGGGTGGGGATGCGTTGTTTGATGTGTGAATGACTTATTCGATCCTGCTTAAACACGGCGACTACTCCTTGTTGATGGTCTCATGACGTTAGGGAATGAACCATGACCCTTGACCTTGACTTCTCGAGTCTCTGTTTGCTGTGACAGAAACTCTATACACGTCATCAAAGACGTCACTTGATTTTCGTCGATTTGTAAACCCTCCCTCCCCCTCCGCTGTCAATGGTCGTCATTATAAGTTAGATCCCCTTCAAATATTACGTCACAAAGCTTTGCTCCTCCCCTATAATAGCCGCATTTTCTCTTTGAAAATGAGCCTGTTTTAAATCACTTTATGGTCATTTAAGTATGTATTCAGTGTTATGCTGCACTCTAATATCGTAACACGTATGACTGTGAAGCCATTTAACGTAATAAGTCTATTCATTTATTTACAGTTGCGCTTTTTGATTCGGCTTTACAGTTCTTAAATACCCCACTCCCCCTTGTCACACATCGTCACAAAAGTATGAGCCCAGCCTCCACCCCGTTTTAAAACATTTATGGACGGCCCTTGAGTCTGAGCGCGTCCATCCATACATTCAGTGAGACAATCCACGCTTGAACGTGGAGTTCTTTTCCCTATTAGAACTAATTAATTCCTCTACAAATCGTATATAATTTTTATTTTGAAATTTCGTATACATAAAAACAACAAACTTAAAAATTCCTTTCATTCCATTGAAACACAAATTCATGAAATTACAAGGGAAAATGGAGAGAAAAAGCAATTTGACTTAAAAGAATGCAACAAATTCTAATTTTAATGTTTGCTCACACATGGGGATTCCCACGAAAAAAAAATATCTACTTAAATACAAGAATAACACATTTCTTTATTTTCGGGAAACTCCTATCCAAGCTCTGAGCAAACAAGTGATTCAGTGTTGAGATTTCTGCTTTGTTGATACAATATTTCCTCTAACATCCTTATTGATCTAGTAAAAATTAGAAGTCACGATTTATATTTCTTGAAGATTTCTTATTTTATTTGACTTGTACCTTTTTCTATTTCAAGAATTTATAGCATTTTATTGTTAGACACTGCTCTTAAAAACAGTCTTACTCTGAATCATAAAGCATCATCTGAGATGAATACAACCAGGGGCGGATTAAGACTGCACGGGGCCCCGGGCTGCAATCAAACGGGGGCCCTATCTAGCCAGCATTCTTAAAATAAAATGATTGTTAACAGCTAATATAAGACTGTAACTAAATTTTAATAATGAAAAAAAAAAAACGAACACGAAGAAATAACTGTTTGATGTGTTCGCGGTAGTTATAATTGAGTGTGAAAAGAAAAAAATATTAGCCCGTGCTGGGAATGGAACCCGACACCGGTAGCACCCCAAGTATGTACTATGCCCACTCGGCCAGCGGAACTTCTCGAAAATGGGAAATTTTAAAATTATAAACTATATTTTATATCATGCGAAGTGAATCAATTAAAGTTTTTCGATTATTAGGTACTGTCAATACTATCATGTCTGAACGCGATAAGTTGTATAGATAGTATTTATTAATTTATTATATTTTCAAGGGTTCGTGCAAACTTTTGTACACTTTTATTATAAAATATAAAAAGTTTGGGGGCCCCTAACCCGTCGGGGGCCCGTGGCTTTAGCCCGTTCAGCCCCCCCCCCTTAATCCGCCATAGAATACAACTACAACAACTAATACACACCCACACACACACAAAACCCCTAAAAACAACAAAAAAACAAACAAACAGACAAAGGGTAAAATACTAAAATACGACTTAACGTTCTCACCCGACAGGGCGCCATCTTTGTTGATATGCCGCGTACCAAACTCAAACAAATTGGAAAATTCAACTATTAAATTTCTAAAACTAAACCTAACCCTAACCCTAAATTAACAAATACAAATTATAAATCTAGAACCTAAAAAACAAAGGAAGAGAACGCGGTATTAATTGCTATATAACCCATTTGGGAACGTGTAATCGGATTCAGCCCAGACAAAGATATGAAAAATACAAGCGATATAAAAAAAAATTGAGCTGAACATTTTTTTAAACCTCTGACTCGGATGATATTTGTTTAAACCGGTGATGATTGCTCATAACATTGTTCTTTTGTACCTGTTACTTTTTGTTTACAGCGAGCTTCTTGTTGACTTTAATTTGTGATATCTGAACCAGTGCAGAAACAGAAATCCCCGGCGTCTCGCCTATTACTCTCCACTTTTATTATTTTTTAGTTATTATAATATTGCCAGCAGGGGCGGATTAAGACTGCACGGGGCCCCGGTCTGCAATCAAACGGGGGCCCTATCCAGCCAGCATTCTTAAAATAAAATGATTGTTAACAGCTAATATAAGACTGTAACTAAATTTTAATAATGAAAAAAAAAGGAACACGAAGAAATAACTGTTTGATGTGTTCGCGGTAGTTATAATTGAGTGTGAAAAGAAAAAAAATATTTTCCCATGCTGGGAATGGAACCCGATACCGGTAGCATCTCAAAATGGGAAATTTTAAAAATATAAACTATATTTTATATCATGCGAAGTGAATCAATTAAAGTTTTTCGATTATTAGGTACTATCAATACTATCATGTCTGAACGCGATAAGTTGTATAGATAGTATTTATTAATTTATTATATTTTCAAGGGTTCGTGCAAACTTTTGTACACTTTTACTATAAAATATAAAAAGTTTGTGGTCCCCTAAACCGTCGGGGGCCCGTGGCTTTAGCCCGTTCAGCCCCCCACCCCTTAATCCGCCGGCAATTTGCCAGGATCTCTTACAACACGTTTCGTGGAACTTGTTTGATAGTCTTATCCTTATATAAATAGGAATGAGTGTCCGAGTCTGTGGGTTGTATATTGTCAGAAAAAACTTATTACAGCGGGGGCGTAGCTACTTGGTCGGGCTAGTGCAATCAAAAAAATGAAACATAATTCCCATTCCCCCCCCCCCCCAGGCACAAAAAGAGAAGGAAAAAAGGAGACAAAAAATAAAACAACACCACACACAATTTAATACACAAATCCAGTTTTCAGATGGTGGGGGAGCAGTGTTACTTTGAAATCAAGGGAAACTACTGTCACTGTGATAGCCACTGCCCCAAATCCAAAACAATAATCTTCTGTATAGAAGGAGCGTCTGTAACAGATAAGATATCCGCCATTGTATGCCCATAATTATTGCCAAATTCCAAGCATTCATTATACGCCATCGCCTGGGATAACTAAACGCCAGGCATAATGAACAAAATTCCTCCCACAAGGGCTACTTACCACTAAGGCACAGCACTCTGGTTTAATGTAAATATTTGACATTTTTGGTTTGATATTTGGAATTAAAGCTGGGATTGTAAATCGTAAAAATTTGTAAATAGAGAATTCTCCCTTTAGAAAAACAAAGCAAAAAAAAAAAAAAAAGTTTTACAAATGCTGTGTTTAATTAAATAGTTAAATTGCAAGTAAATACATGTAGTTTAAATAATATCATTAGATTTTTCATAAGAATTTTGACCCCCCTCCCCCAAAAAAATAATAAAACATACACATATTTTTTTTTAAATTAAATAGTAAAATGCGATAATTCAATAACAATTGGGTGGTCCAGATATAGAAAAGCGTTGTTTTTAAGATAACAAATCTGCAGTTAACTGACTACTCAGTTACTCATCACAAAACAACCTGCATTGCTATCAGTTCTTACAAGGCGATGTTTCATTATTTCAAGGAAACTATCTATCTATATACATTTTATTTTTATATATTATTATCTATTTCTATATCTATGTATATAAGACGCATTTGCTGTCTGTCTTTTCCATAATAACTAAAGATCCAGACAACCAAATAAAGTGAAATTTGGTACACGTACACAAAATGTTATGGGAAAGGTTCTTAAACAGGTTTCTTTCCATAAATTTATACTCATGGGCGCCGTGGGCCCAAAAACTTTTTTCTCCTATTTGAGCTATATAAAAATTGAAAATCACCAATCTATTTCCCGAGGACGCAGAAGCATGAAATTTTAGAAAATTGTTGAGTACAGTTCCGCAATGGTAACAGGCGAAAATATGATTAAATTGTATTTTTATGAGTCTCGGGGGCCGAAATGTTAGTTTTTTCCTATAGAAACTATATTCTCACTCATAGGGGGCCCAAATTTACTTTTTTCTTAAAACGAGCTATATTAACTAAATCCAGACAACAAATTTAAGGTGAAATTTACACAACATCACAAGGCGAAGGTTCTTAAACAAGTTTTGTTTAAAATTCCCGCTCATGTGGGGCCGGGGCCACAAAGACATTTTTACTTCTATGGGCTATATAAAAATTGAAAATCCCTAATTGTACTATTTCCCGAGTAGGCAGAAGCATGAAATTAAGGAAATTATCAGTACACATCCGCAATGGTAACAGGCGAATATATATTTAAATTATATCTTTCTGGGGGCCGGGGGACCAAATGTAGTTTTTTTTTTTTCAAAAATGACCTATATAAAAACTGAAAATCACATATTCTATTATTTCCTTTGTAGGTAGAAGCATTAAGCTTTAGCACGTTGTTAAGTACACTCTCCCGATGATAATGTTTTAAAAGAATTTTAAATATCCCATTCATGGGGGTTGAGGGGCCCAAATGTAGTTTGGTCTTATATTAAAAACAAACTTCATCACTATTTTTCCAATTTACCGTGTACGTAAAAGCATGAAACTTTTGGAAACTTTTGAGTACACTCTCCCGACAATAATGGCGAAACATACTTTTAAAATTCTCACTCATAGAGGTCGGGGGCCCAAATGTACTTTTTTCATTAAATGAACGATATTCTTAAAAATCCAGACCACAAAATTAAGGTACACAACATTGCATGGGGAAGGTTCTTAAATAGGTTTCGTTTAAAATTCCCGCTGATTGTGGGGTTAGGGGCCCCAAATATTTTATTATTACCTCTATGGGCTATATAAAAATTGAGAATCACTAAATGTACTATTTCCCAAGTAGACAGAAGCATGAAATTTAAGGAAATTGTTGAGTGCACGTCCGCAATGGTAACAGGTGAAAATATATTTAGAGTATCCCTTTCTGGGGGCCGGGGGCCAAAATGTAGTTTTTTTTACTAAAATGGGCTATATAATAACTGAAAATCTCTAATTCTCTAACTTCCCGTGTAGGCAGAAGCATAAAACTTAGGGAAGTTGAGTAATACACATCCGCAATAGTAAGGGGTGTAAACTATTTAAATTATCCCTCCCCTGGGGGCCAGGGCCCAAATGTATTAATTCTTATATAAAATGGGAGGTATTCTCTAATTTTCCGTGTAAGTAGAACCATGAAACTTTTGGGAAGTTGTGAGGAGTCTCTTACGACGATAATTAACAAATGAGAATGTTAAAACTCCTGCTCATATGAGGCCGGGGGCCTAAAAAGTTTTTCTCTTATATGGGCTTTATAAAAATTAAAAATCACTAATTCTCCTATTTCCGAGTTGGTCGAAGAATGACAATTTTGGAAGTTGTTGAGTACACTTCTGCAATGCTAAGAAGGGAAAAAATATTTAAATTATCAATCACTTGGAACCGGGGGCCCAAATGTTCTTTTTACTAATATAAGCTATATAAAAACTTAAGACACCTATCCTAATGTTTCCCGTGTATGTTTAAATTCGGAAAGTTGTAAAGTACACTACCACGAAGATGTAGCCATAACTGGTGCGCCAGTCTCTTGGGGTTGCTGGTAAAGCCTTGCAGAAAATATGTTTTTCTCATGGGCAATTGTATGTGGCCTACTCCAGAGTGGGCAAAGAGGAAAGTCTTTTTGTACACACTCAAAATGTAACTGCCAAAACTGTTGTCTATCACATTGCTTTAAGATAAATGTACTTTTTTTATTGCATGCAAATAAAATGTTTTGTAAGCTTCTACAGAAAACCTTACTTAAAACCCGTGAAAAGCCGGGTATATATATATATGTAAGTAAGTGCTAGGTGGACCCAGGGACAAAAAAGAGAAATATTCTTCTTTTTAAATGAAGTATAATCCTTTTAAAATTCGCTTATAAAAAGTCCCTCTGACATGAAACAAGCAGTATACACCAGTGCTTGTCAAAATGGTCCGGTACCGGTCCATAGACCATCCACTGCCGTTCCGCAGAAGTTATCGAGAAAGGACATAAAATATAATTATAAATCTCCATTTGTAAATATTATTACTAACCCTATAAAATATGTAACGTTTTCGTCGTTTAGCACATAAAATGAATTACATTTCACTACCACGTCAATACAGGGAAAATAGTTCAACTTCCCTTTGTGTAATGGAAAAATTCCTGCATATACACCATACTAAAAAGTTGGAAAAGCACTGGAATACAAAAGACCAACAGAAAAAGCTTATAATACACCGATTAATTCCTAGAAAGCCATTTCCGCAACAGTGACGTAGCTAAATTTTAAAGTCCTCCCGCCCTCCCTTGGGGGGGGGGGCTCCCCAAATTAGTGTCCGAATTTTTTACATAAAATATTACGCCACCGCCATGTTTGTGGGCCCCCCAAAGAGGTTGAAACACCCCCCGGGAACCTATAGCCCTACTAATTCCTAGCTACGCCACTATTCCGCAATGCCTTGCAAATATTGTTTAGAACTGAAGTCTTTACTGTTTCGGGCACTAAGAACCTTTATTTGAGTCGAAAAAGAGGAATACATTTGGTGTACAACACCAGCCATTAGTATGATACTCCCTTCTTGACTGCTGGTCTGTGTCAGGGTATGAGAATCACTGACTGAGATTGTTGTAAAATTGTTGTGAAAATGTTGTGAACTGTGTTCAGTTAAACTGACACTTGAATGTCACGCCATGACTTTGCAGAGTTCGCCCAGGGGTTATATAAAGTGTGAGACGGAGCAGGGCGAAAAGAAAAATGTGAATACTGTGTAGAGTAGCGGTCAGCGTGTGTGTGCGGCGGACGTTAGGCCAGTGCAGTGCTTGGCATACATTGTTTTATCGAGGTGGCTCGAATGCGTGACACTCAGTGAGAATAGATACTGATGTGGAATAAGCCTGTGTTTGGAAATACTGGATGGCTGGATTGATATTATGGTGTTACGGCAGCTGTTGTATTACTGAAGCAGTATCTATACATGAATTGTTACCACAATAAAGAATACTGTTATTTTGACAAGAGTCGAGACTTCTGTCTTAATTATATCCAGAACCCAGAACGCAACAGTGGACAATTTTACAACAAATTCAGTCAGTGATTCTCATACCCTGACATATCCCCCTCTTCCGTCTCCAGAAGTCCTCTGACGTAGCTCCCACTGTTGCGTTCTGAGGTTTCAACAGCAGTGGCGTCGTGACGGGGGGCGGGCCGCCCCGGTTGACACCATCAGGGGGGTGACACCAAAGCCTAAAATTTTACTGTTCGATTTTATGTCAGAAAAACAAACAAAGAATAAACATTTCTTTCAACTAGAAAGAAAGTAAGAAATACGATGATATACATTAAACACAAAGATTTTAATTTTTAAAAAATCAGTTAACTTGCAATGATAAAAAAATTCAAGCACACATACAACATTTAAAAAAAATAATTAAAATTAAAAAACAAAAAAACACACAAAAAAAAAACAGTCGCAGCAGAGAGATCTTTAAAAAGGTTGGACATAAAATCATTAAGGTTTTGACACACAAACAGCATGAATGAATCCCACCTCACTATATCCTCCACCTTAATGGGGTTGGTGGGTGGGGGGAGTACAATTTTTTTCAAGTTTTCGTTGTTTTTTAAGAAGAGAATTTTGAATTCAATGTCTTTGAGTCAATATTTTGTTATATTTATTAAAGACGTGCAAGCATGGATATGCATGCTTGTATATAAATAGTCCCCCGGTTACGACGGTCCCATCCCAACTTACGCTGTTTCGTGGCTACAAACGAGCCCATATAAAGAATAATATTACGCGTTATTCTGTATTTTTTAATGTTTTTTTTTTTAACGTTTGTTTTTCATGGGGTAACGAATTGTTTTCTCTATTTGAAATCAAAATGTTATTTTTAAAAATCTATTATTATTTCAACCTACAACTTAAGTTTGCGATTTTTTTCATGGCGATGTTTTCAATCAAGTCAGTCAAGCTAAATAAGCTTACAAGTTCCTTTTCAATAGTCATTAAAGAGAGCATATTCAGTCTTTGTTGTCCAATACGAATTCTAACTAATTTTTGTATTCTTTTTAACTTTGCAAAGATCGCTCTCTGCTGCAGTTTGAAGTCATCATTGAGAGATAGATGCGAATTTCGATGCTACACTTGTAAATAACTGTAATTTAGCTCATTCAAAAGCTGCAAAATTTAATTTTAGCTCTGTGCACTTATTTTGAGTTTCGCATTGTGCTATTTCCTTTTCCTTACCCTAAGCCTGGGGCTGGACAATAAGTTTTTTAAGAGTTCTGAAAATTGGACTAATTATGAAGGTAAGCAGTCTTCGAAATTACTTTAATATTCTTCATTAACTTGGCTGCTGCCCATCGAATGGCGTCATTTTTTAGCTCAGAATGGATGTCTATATATGCGCTTAATCGATGTTGTGGGGCTTCAAAAAATTTGTCAATGATTGCCATAAATACCATTTTGGTAACATCAAACTGACACTTTCTCTTCTTTAATAGTATTCTCGATTATTTATAGTCTTTTTTTTCCCACTGACTTGTCCTTTCCTTTGTCTTCATATGAATCAAATTAAAAATGCTGTCTTTTAACAAACTCATTGAGAGACTTCAAATACTTTGCTGAAATCAAAGATATTCTCGGCTCTTGAAGGGATAATTTTGTTTTTTGAAATCTCCCTAAAATTGTTTTCCCTAATATTCAAGTAACATAGCGACTTTAATTTGTTTAAGTTCCTTCCGAAATCTTTCTGCTTCAAGTCAACAGACACTGGGATGATTTTCGTTGATATTAATTCTTTCAGTGCTGCAATATTTGTGAGAGTCATGTTGTGTTGTTATATTGACATAGTATGAGCATGCAAGTTGACGAGTATGAAACACGTTGTTTGTGACGTGAACGGAAAATAGTGTGTGGTCGGGAAGGGAGAGGATGCATGGCTATCAATGTAAGGTTCGCTACGTAACAGAGGTTGATTCAGGATTCATTAAAGATACTTGCTACCCAGACTACAAGGAGTTGAAGCCGTGTGACTTGACTTGAAAGGTCTTTTTAAGCCACCAAATTCACTTTGATTAGGGCCTCTAATTCCCTTAGGCCGGTCCTGCTTATAGCATTATGTCGGGCTGACCATCTTGTGTCAAACAAAGCTTTATTAACTTGCATCACTTTTATGTGTTTTGGAAGTATCTGTCGACGATGAGTAGATGCAACAAGCCAGGTATAAAGAATTAGCAGAAGTCAACTGCTCCACGTTTCCCAACCAAGTGAAGGGAATGAGCTGTACAGGGCACAAAATGATCAGCACTGCACTTCTTACAAAGATTAGCCCAGACTCTGTTATACTTACTACTTATAACTGCAGCATTGACTTATGACTGTCTAATGCATTTTCAGGGATTCATACAACATTTGCCCATCTTTATTATACATTATAATAACATTTAAATTATTGGGGGCCACTGGATTTAGTCCGCTCAGCCCCCTCCATTTAATCAAACCATAGGGGGAGGGGTCACGGATCTGTGAAGATGTGTGACTAGGGGGTGGGTGTTTAAAATGTGACGTCACATCAAAAAACACCCCCGCAACTTTAAATAAAAGTCCCCTTAAATATTTAATTGTTTACAATTTATTTAATGACGTTTTCAATAGCTCCCCGCGTGTTACGATACTAGAGTGCATACTTACACTAAATACATATTTAAATGACAAAATACTTATTTGCAACATGCTAAATGTTATTGAGAAAATTATGGCTTTGGAGAGGGGTGTCTAAACTTTGTGATGTCATAGCGAGAGAAGGGGTTGGGGTTTACGTTTTTGTGACAAAGTATGACGCGGGTGAAAGGGGGGGGGTGAAAATTGGTAACCTCACTTGACGTCATTTATGGACGTCCCCCTTAAATTATGAAGTGGTGACACCATGAGCTACCGCCCCGGGTGACACCAACCCTAGCGACGCCCCTGTTCAACAGATCAAAGTGGTATTGCACTATTGTATAGCGTAACATCTTGCCTCCCATTTCCCATTTCATTTCTTCATTTTAGCCGCCTCCCACAACACCCAAATACACATTTTTTTAACTCTGCCTTCTCTTGTAGGTTCAAACGTATTCTGCATGCTAACTTCCATGGCAGCATTGTGTTTTAAACAACCTTATCCTTATTTTACGCTGCCTCTGTGATACACTGTTTGGTGTCTCACTCCTTTCTTGATTTGCAAACAATTAAAGTTAACTCGGCGAGTTTGGATTTTCTACTGTGGGTCGCTCCCAAGTTAGGTTGTCACCGTATGTTATGTTCATTAATGAACCTACCAAGTGTTGACAACCTTAAAACCTACACTCCTTATTGAAATTTCTTGTGTTCTTTGTTTTCGGTGTATAACTCATGGAAGTTTGCATTATAATAAAAATGGTCTTTGACTATTCTCAGAATCAGTGGAATCGTAGTAGAAGGCATGACTGCTTTAAGGTCAGGAAACGCACTGACCATTTGTTCACTTCTTATGTAACTAATAATAATAATAATAATAATAATAATAATATGATAATTTATATAGCGCTGTATCCCAGCAATGAGCCGGGCTCACAGCGCTTTACATGGAGATAATAATACATATATTAATTAAAGAAACATTCATATCATTCTCACTACATAAATGACAATAGGTTACACATCAGCTACGTTAATAATTTAAAGAAATGATGTTTCATTAATTTTCAAAATAAATTTTAAAAAGATATGTCTTAAGTGCTGTCTTGAATGACTTAGCAGTTGAACTATCCTGTTTTCTGTATTCAAAATGAGGGGTAGGACTGCAATCAGGCTTATACAAAATTAAATGGAAAAGACGTAAACAAGGTAAGGGTTAGCCTGACCGGACATAACAAAACAGCGAAAGTTTCGGCAAAGAGCCTTTATCAACGAACATACAATACACAAATAAAACGAAAATAAAAATAAAAAATGAAGGAACTTAGCTGCAGTGAAATCCAAAGTATCAAAAAAAGTGAAACTGAGAGATGACAGAGCGAATTTATATAGGAAAGCAGAGAGTGGGCGGGGTAAACGCCTAGGTGGTCAAAGAAAAGACAACGTTCATCCCATGTGGGGCGAGTGTACCGTGATTTTCTATTAATCTGTTTTCAATCTGGACTCTCGTGGGTGTGTTTGTGCACGAGACAATAGCAGTGACTGCCAGGTCCTTGACACCCATATGGTCGCGTCCATTGAAGTGACGGGAGACGGGACACTGTTTATCTTGTGTAATCGCCCTAATATGTTCAGACATTCGGCACGACAAAGATCGTCCCGTCTCTTTTATGTATTTCAAAGGACAGCGCTTACACACAATGGTGTAGACAACGTTGCGGCTAGTGCAGGTGAAACCATCCTTAATCATAAATAGCCCCTTAGGGAAGTTTATCTGTTCGGCTTGCACAACAAAAGAACATGTCTTACACTGAAGTCGGCCGCATGGTATAGTACCCAGATGGTTGGGTGATGTTGGATGCGAGTGCGAACCAGAAGATCACGTAGGTTTCTGTCCCTCCTAAATACAATTAGGGGTGGGGTGGAGAATATGTTGTTCGTCTCAGGGTCCGCAAGGAGGATAGCTCGGTTCTTCATGAATATTTCTTTTTATTGTTACCTCCGGTCAGGCTAACCCTTACCTTGTTTACGTTTTTTCCATTTAATTTTGTTTTCTGTATTCAACGGCCCATCAAATTACTCCACGATAAAAAAAAAATCCGGGTATGCCTTCGATCTTAAGGTTTGATCCATTTATGAGCAACTGATTTTAACAGTTGAGCTTTATCTAACAAAACATAAGATTAAAGATTGTTTTTTTTTAATAATTAAAAAGATATCTTTATAACTACGAGTAAAATTTTAATATTGCTATAGAAATTGTAAGTTTAAGAAATTTATAATCAAATCAATCACAGAATATCATTTAGAAGTTACATTTTTAAGTAAAAGGGCTGTTTTTAAAAATGTATTGATATAATTTTTTTTTTCTTTTTCCTTTTTTTTTTTAAGAAATGAGAAAAGGGTTTCAAAAGAAAAAAATGACGCATGCGGCTTTACTTGGTATCTGAAAAATTAATTTGTCAAGCATCTAGCGCTAAGCATTGCGTCTCCTTAGAAGTTATGAATGAGAACCATTAACCCCACCAAAATACATAGACATAGAAATACTGCTGTTCAAAACTTGCATGTGCCGACTCTAAAGCCCCCTTCATGGCCAACCAACTAGCAGCTCAGAAACAGGGCTCCAACGACCTGTGGACAAAGACTACTCAATTATTTATATAAGCTATTAAAATTATTAGATTATTTTTAGCACTGGTGCTGTTTTAGATTTAAAAAAAAGATAAATGGGGAGAAAATATAATCGATTATTTTCGATTAATTATATTTGCATAACGCATATTATATAGATCTCGTTAAGTCACGTTTCCTTATTTCGTGAAATTGGTTAAGTCGCAGTAATTCCGTGGGTCCCAAATTTTGTGATTTAACACAGTAAATTCGTTCTGTAAGAAAAACCTTTTTGTTTACACATGCACGTATAAATATATAATAATAACTTGAGGATAAATTATGTAATTTTAAAAATATAAATTAATAATAAATTGGACAAAATATACATATTTTTTCAGATTTTAATTGATTTTAAATCAATTAATTAAATTTTAATCGATTAAATTGGTAAAGATAAATTGATTAATTAGTCATTAATTTCAGCAGCCCTAATTATTATGTTATATTTTATTAGCGTACTCCACCACCCATTTCCATTGTTTTTTCTTCAAAACAAAGAAACATTTGCACCTTTAAAACTGCATAATTTTAACGCAATTTCCTCATGGGAAAATTGGGTCTTTGCATGGGAATGTATGTCCTGTTCGAGCTTGATCATGCGAGTCCTCCTGAACCATACCAGATAGAGGTTTCGGGTCTTATGCAAATATCTAAAGGAGATTTCAAGGATGTGCACGAGCTAAAAAAAAAATACCGAAAATATTTTTCTGGATTTCCTGGAAAATTAAAAGAAACTAAAAAATATAAGTATTTTGTTAATTCTCGCTAACGATTACATCTACCGGTTTGAAACAAACGCCAAACGATAGCTAATAGTCTAATATTTAAAACATTTTTGACAAAGAAATTTTTGAAACATCTCTTTAAGTTCAACTGTCATAATTTTAGCAGAATTATGTAGATAGCAATTGATTTGTTTATTTTCATAATTATTGATTTGAAATGAATTTTAATGTAATATAGAATATTAATGGGATTTTCCCTTGTTGCGGGGTGCGCATTATATTGACACATTTTTGGTGTGATGTAGCGTGACGGGAAATGACATTACATTTTGTTTAGCTTTAGAATTATTGATTTGAAATTACTTTTAATGTATCCTAGAGTGATAGTTAATGGGATTTTCCCGCTTTGTGAATGCAAATGATAGACTGTTGCACGGTGCAAATTATATTGACACATTTTGGGTGTGACTTAGCGTGAGGGGACATGACTTTGGGTTGAAAAAAACGCAAAACAATAGCTAATAATTTTTAGAACGATGTTGGAGAAGGAATTTTTGAAAAATCTCTTTTCGTTCAAATTCAGTAATTTTAGCAGAAATTTGTAGATAGCAATTATTTTGTTAACTTTCAGAATTATTTATTGGAAATGACTTTTAATGTAATCTAGAATGATTTCCATTGAATAAAAAAAAGTCGGAAATTCTTTGTTTGATATTGCATTTAAATACTCATTCGAGTTTTTATTACATGGTTTTTTAATTTTTTAAAAATGGAATTCGGAATCGATCATTTCTATCAATTCATTGAAAGTATTTGATGCGCATAGGAAAAAAGCATGAATTTTTGTTGGAATGATAAGGCCTAAAACTTTATATAAATGTTTTAAGTGTTGAGATGCTCTTGCTATTTAAAATCTCTTACAGCTATGTAATGAGAGTAACACATGTTTAGATGAATTATTCTTAATTGTCAGTAAACAGATTCTAAGCATCTGGTTATTTCTTGAACTTGAACTGCCATCGGTTACATTTATAATTCTATAAGGAAATGCATACGAGGAAATCATAAGCCTCAGTTCTTTGTGGTGAACTATTATTTTCGATCATCTCCTACGTGCAATTGTGCCGTTTTCGTGCTAGCAATAAGATTCACTTTTAACCAATGAGAATTTCCTTACTCTAAACCGAAGTTATTTTACACATATTTTTCCTAAAAATTTCCTCCTGGGACCTAAATATCCATTTCAATTTTGCTCCAACGAACGTTGAGTAAACAACCCTCACGTCTCTATCTTTTCATACTTCCCAATGGCTTACCGCTGTGTCTACAATGACATATTTCAACGGCCGCTCTAAGTGGGGAAGAGCCATGCTGAGCCATGCCATCAATGCAAACATCGGAACATGCTGGCGCCCGCCCCCCCCCTCATACCCTTAAACCCTTTTTTTAAACCAGGGCTAAGAATAGTTTCTAGAATATAGAATTTAGGGGAAAGTAGGGGATAGTTCTCGGTTCGTCTCAAAAGAAAACTTGTCAGATAAAGAAACACGCGAAGTCAAGGTCAATCTTACAACCTGTTGATCCAACATGACACCCAAGTTTCACTGTAGGTGTTATATTGTGTCGTGGCGCCTCCCTCTCTAAGAGCCATCGATTCCCGGATGATAGAGAATGAAAACAAAATATTTGATAATTTTGTTGAGATGAAAAACGTGTTTTCAGGTCTTCAACAATTATGCCGGAACTTGGGATATTCCATTCAATAAATTATTCTAAATTGTTTTATATAACAAAGAGGAAAATCCAGTTCAACAATGATTGATTTGAAGCAAGTAAAGTGTAGTTTTAAAATATGCCCAAAAAGATGTCCGAGTAATAACAATATTTTTTTAGCACACAGACACACACACAAAAATGAATGAAATAATGGAAAATTCAAAATGTAGCCTTTAAACTAAAACACGAGTCTACAAAATGTCTCTTTTTTTCTACACACACTTCTTTCATAAACGAATATATTCTACTAGATGCCCGCGGCTTAGCACACGCCGCAGATTTGCTCATAGATATAGCAAAGAAAGTTAGGGGGGTGTGAACAGTCACAAACTCCAGCACGATGACATCAGAACAACGCGAATGAAACTCGGATATGGGGATAACTGAGACTCATTGTTGATCTGGAAAAATGTGCACTGTGGTTAGCCACTTGTCAACCCTCACCATCCTAGTTTGCCAACCATAAACTAATTGGCATTACCTCACAAAGGTCATTCGTCAAGCTTATTTCCATTTGTCTCGTGCTTGTCGAAAAGAATGTGGGGTATGAACAGGCACAAACACAAACATTTTTTTTTAATTTAAAAAAAAGTAATGTCTTATCTGGCGATTGAACATGCGACCTTCACGTTAGGCGAATGTTATAACCACTACACAACGAAATACGTGTTATTTTGTTGTTCTGAAAGAACATAGTAATTGACTTCAATTCAACGAAATTTTGAATGTTTACTACCTTTTCTTGCAATCTGATTGGTCGGTGGGGTCAGAGGTCAGACAGCTGGCTACTTCGTGTCCGGCATGGTCGGACCATGATGAGTATTATATATATATAGATAGGTAAATATTCCAATACCAATATGAGCAGTTATGTGCCATCAACAAATTTACAGTATTCAATAGCAGAAAGGTTAGAAATAGGAAACGTCTTCAAGACCGCTAATTAATGTATACTATATAGGACAAGAAGGTACCATGGGATAACGGGATCACGCCTTTACATTTATTGGATCCCATGGGTCATCGGGATATTATGAGATATCAGGATATTGTGGGATTATGGGATACCATGGAAAAACTAGATTTTTTTAGAAACGTTGAGGTCACGTTGTCCTAGAGGCATGCACATTCGACTCGCGTAGCGAGATTCGCGGGTTCGGGTCTCTGTGAATGCAGCGATTTGCTCATGTATCTTGAGGGTGTCCCCGAGTCTACTCAACTACGATGGGTAGCTAACATTTGTGGGGATTATCTAAAGGTGGCTGGGCTTTGTGTATGTCATGGCTATAGATACTAGTGAACATTGCTTCACTACTCCATAGGCCACATGGTCTGTAGAGGAACATTACTTTGCTATTGGATTCCTTAGAATAACAGGAAATTATTTGTTGAAGGATTTTTAACGCTATGATGAAGCCTGTGTTGATATATGTAGCCTAGACGTCCGTAAACCTGGCCAGAATCCAGTTCTTTGTCTGTATCAACAATTGTCTAAAAAGGATTCTAAGATTTCACTGTACGGACAAATTCAGCAACCGGGAACTCTGGCAGTGGACAAAGCAGAAGCCCATTGAAGAAGAGATTGTACAGAACGGTAGAAGTGGATTGGTCATACAATAAGAAAACCAGCTTTTAAAATTTTAAAAAATATTTAAAAAATAAAAAAGCAAGCCCTGAAATGGAACTCAAAGGGTAAGCGAACAGAGGCCGAAAAGAAACAGCGCCGAGAATTGGAGACAGACATCAAGAGCATTGGTCAATCCTGGAAGATCCTGGAGAGGCTAGCGGTCTCTCGTATGCCCTAGGAGGAATGGCAGACGCCGAAGATGATCGGTGGACGCTCCTAGTGGACGAGAATGATCAACAACAACATTTAATGATGACGTTCCCTAAGTAAAACGGTATATTATAGGAAAATGGGATATTGAGATACCATGGGATGGCGGCCTGACGTGAAATACAAAATACGTCCTTGGTGCAAAATCGTTTTTTCCCCTAATTATTTATAAGAAATTCTCTAAGACTATACTTGGCTTGTATTTTTAATGACAAATGTCTTCATTATATTTTGTCTTCATGACGTGACGTAACTTAGCAACGTGACGTAATGATCATCCGATGTGAGCCTGGTGACAAAGTGCACCACGTTGACACTTGCAGACACACTTTTCCGCCCTTTTATGCAGTGGACGCCGTAAAGTCAGTGTTAGCAAGTAATCAGCACTTATTTGGAATACATCAATTTCCATCGCCTGCTCTACAAACATGTCGTGTTATTCTAAGAAAGAAGTCACTGTGGTGTAAGTGAAGACAAAGATAAGTGCATTGCGTCATGAATGTATCGCAAGCGGGATTTTTGGGGGCAGACCTATATGCCGCCATGCATGCATGCAAAACATCACGCCATTCCCTTCCTGTCGTGGGCATGCCGGGAATATGCAGCCGAGACGCAATAGCTCCTGTACGACCAGACACAATGCCAGCTATTGTTTTCTGGGGGGATTTGGGGGGGGGGGGGGTGTCAGTAAGCTGAACTTTGACCTACTATCAGCTAAAATTAAGACGTCACTCCATATTTTGGAAGATTTATTTTTAAGCAGCAGGGGCAGTTTGCAAACTTTGTTAAGTTTTTTTGTTTGTTTTTGTTTTGAATTGTAAGTTGGGAGGCGAGGGGCGGGGCTCTAAGACGCAATTGCAGCTTTTTAAACATTTGGGAAGTGAAATGTCTCTAATCTTGAATTATCAGACAGTTCTCATATTGACAAAAATAGCTCACAATACAGTAGATCAAAAGTAAACAGAAACCAAATAAGGAAATTTGATACACATGATGTATGTATTAGTGTCATGGTTAGAATTAAAGCTTAACTTTGGTTGTCTTTTTTTTTCTCCTCATTGTTTTTTTCCCTTCTTTTTTTTTCACGGTGATAAAAATAACACAAGCTACAGCACAATAGCCACTAGTGACCAACCGGGTAGACATTCTCTACCGGGTACCAAATCCGAATATTATTACTGACTGTATTTGTTATAGTTTACTTTACCACAGTCTTAACACTTCATGCAAAATGCAATGATATCATAATTATGGTCAGAAGGAGGGATTATTAATTTATTAAGATTTAAAACAAATAATGCATTATATATTACTTGTAAATTTGGTTTCTCTTGTTAATATGTTACTTATTTACCTTTTAACTGTTAGCCGCTGCTAATTTAGTTAACAAAATGAGGGGTAGGACTGCAATCAGGCTTATACAAAATGAAATGGAAAAGACGTAAACAAGGTAAGGGTTAGCCTGACCGGACGTAACAAAACAGCGAACGTTTCGGCAAAGAGCCTTTATCAACGAACATACAATACACAAATAAAACGAAAATAAAAAAATGAAGGAACTTAGCTGCGGTGAAATCCAAAGTATACTTTGGATTTCACCGCAGCTAAGTTCCTTCATTTCATAATTTAGTTAATATATGACCTTTAATTGGAATTTATCTTATTTTTTATTTATCTTATTTTTTTATTCGATAATTTAACAGTTTGAAATATGGCGGCGTGGCGCTAATCGCTAGAAGTAAACACGAATTGTCCTTGAAAATCCGTTTCTTAACTTTATATCTTTATAATTACAAATAATTATTATTAATTTCCATTTTTATGTTATATTTGTTGCATTTTAACAATTTATAAGTATGCTAATCTTTATATTTTTTGAGTTCCAAAATTGCTTTTAAAGGTATTTTATTTAGATATTTAACATTCGGGAATTTGCGTGGGCACTATTTTCCGAGCCGAATAGTTCCGAAAACCCGATATCCGACCGGGGCGAATATCCGGAGCGGTTTCCGGCTCAACCAAAAATTTTTTTTTAAAAAGCAACTCTAAGTGCAACAACTGACATTTAGGGCATCAGACGAAAATAATTCTAATGGATGCAGGGCGAAAGACTGGGATTGCTGAAGTGGGCCCGTCAGCCCCATGCGATACTCTTTACCTAGTAATATTCACGTTTGTCTTGTGATCATTTTCTCAGATGTTGTTTCTGTTTTTACTGTTTCAATGAAGGAGATGGTACTATTCCAAACTTTGGCATTTGTGTAGCCTACATTTAGTTAAATTATTTAAACGATATACCTTTGTGTACAAGCTGTTTGAATTTATTATTCCAAAATGATTTTGAAAAATTTGATTTTTTTCTTTGAAAAGCGGACGATTCAGGGAACTGATGATACCAACTACTATATCATCGAACGCGTTCGAAGAAAAATTCCAAAATAGAAACCCCTGGCATATATCCTAAAAATAGAAGACATCACAAGATCCATTGTTATCAAACAAGGGTGTTGTCGTTTAAGTCAAAACTTGGGTGGGTTACGTTTCAGGTCATGGTCAGACATACCATGTCGTGCTAAGTACCACCAGGACCATATAACCATATATATGTTTATACAAGTGCAAGGCCATAAAACGACAGTAAGGAACTGAAACAATTTGTTTATCTTCCTCGTCGTCCGATGTCTACACCCAAACAAATCGGCCGTACGACATGAGCTGCCCCAATAAGAGGCTAAGAATTGGGCAACCGGAATAGGTTGAAGGACAGTAGAACCACTAAGCTGATGTGTGTGTGGGGGGAGGGGTGGGCGAAATGGGGGGGGTTCGTATCATGAGACGGTGTCCTACAATGCATGAGGTGATATACAAATTAAAACCGATCTCGCCCCATGTGCGCGTTTATTGGCCAAGGGCATGACAAGGGCATGACAAGACTGTCATTGGAAAAGTTCAAGTGCGTGGTTCCACCAGACAAGAATGTTGTCTTAGTTCACTGGGTGGAAGTAGGTTCATGGGGGGTCGGGGGTCGCCGGGGGTCCTGAGGTGACACAACCATAAGTCACTTCAAAGCTTCGTTACTGAGTGCTGAGTTGTTTACCCCCCCCCCCCCC
>MUZC01000139.1:107601-128171 GCA_002072015.1 Radix auricularia
TATATATATATATATAAAACGTCGGAACGTTCAGAAAATGTATTAGGCCTTACTGTCTATCTGTGTAGGTACAGTTATAGATAAAGGCTAACATATATTACAACATAAATTTTAAAGTCATAAGGATTTGACCACCAAAAAAAACTTAAAACAAACATAATTAATTTTTGTGTAAACTTAAAGCAATTTTTTAAAATGGATTTCACATTTTCAGTTGATACCCAAAATTTGCTACATTTTGAAGGATATTGATTTTAAATAACACAATACAAGCCATTTAAATACTTTTTTTTAAATACACTATTTATAGTTATGTCAAAGAGTGTGAAATACAAAAAAAGGAAAGGGGAGAGCAAATTTTACAAAAATTTTATCTAGTTACACAAATTATTAAAAAATCATAATATTATTTCCACATTTATCTAGTAATTTCTCCATGTTATTCAATTAGGAAAAGTACTTTTAACTGAATAGATACTAATTCAGTTGATTTTTTTTTTTTTTTTTTTTTTTTTTTTTTTTTTTTTGCTATTATTTTTGTGTTTATTTGTCTGGGAATCGCTTCATTTAATATCACATTGAGGCAATCCAAGATGAATTTAGTTTTCCCAAATTTACACTGCTTACTTCCCTTCTCCTTCATCCCAACATACATTATTTAAATACATAATAGACAACGTACATAGATCTATATGCTATTCATTAAGTTTTGTTGAATTGGGAAGATGCGATGAGTTAGTTAACATTACACGTTATCTGGTGTAGAGACTATTTGTGTATTTTGTGTAGGCGAAATCTGCCACAAGTTAAATATAAGGCCCACGTACTCTAAAGGTTTAAATGAATCAAGTAGTAGATCTAACATTTTCTTTATCGTGAACTAGATTGTGCCGGGGCGCCGTGGCGCCTGCGGCGCCCACTTTTTTAGGGCGCCTACGGCGACATCCTTTTTCAAAAGCCCAACTAACTTGTCCTTTTTTTATAAAAACGAAATATTAAACTTTCTGAAATGTTCGCAAAGTATTTAATAATAGGTGTTGTATTTATTTTGCGCACCGATGCACGCCAAACAATGACGTCATTTTAAATATTTTTACAGCGCTCATCACCACACGATTTTTCAACTAACTGCTGTAGACTGTCGTACATCGTTCCTCAGCGTTCCACATCCAGTGAGTGAGTGAGTGAGTGAGTGAGTGACCTGGGCTTTTATATTATTTATGTTCGATATCAATTTTATAATTACGGGTGCGCGCTCTTGTTAACATCTCTTTTATTATTTATGCATGGTTGTGAGTATTCATTTTACATACCTGCTAGCTACACATTTGTATATTTTCAAGTTCACCAGTTACACTATTTTTAAATTTCAAACTGTCGAGTTTATTCCAGTGAAACGAACCATTAACCTGCAATAACTTGAAACACAAAAATCACATCTCTCACAAAGTAGTTTCTCTCACACCAAACTTACAAGCTATGTTCACATAAGTTTTACATTCAGTGAGGGAGCCACCAAGACATCAGCATCACCTATACGCACGTATACTTTAAATGTTAATGCTATCAAAAATGTATATATCCTCAGTGGTTAGGTCATCAATGCTATCAAAAATGTACATATCAGCAGTGGTTAGGTCATCATTTATGTAACAACCAGATTGAACAAAATAAGTAAAATGACACATTAAATTAATAATTAAAACGATATGTTGTATTTTTTTACTACATATAATTGGCGCTTAACTAAGGTCAATTAAAAATGAAAGTTTTTAATAGCCAGTGAAGAACATGCTTTTCATTAAAAGGGTTATATTAAAAACTTAATATTTGTTTGTAATTTTTTTTTTTTTTAAAAAGGCTATTCTTGTTTTGCACTCCAGGTGAAGAGAAATGGGGATACAGCCCCTAGTTGTGATTTTTCTCAGTATTGGGATTTTTGAGGAGAGGAAAATTTTATTTTTAAAACCACAGTCCTATTTCAAAATAATTATTATATTCATGAGCAACATAAATGTATAGATGATTATTGTAAAAGTTGCAATATAACAGATACAGATAATAAATGCACATCAATTAAATACATTACGACGGTGTACACAAAATACGTTAGGTAACAAAACAGCTACTACCATAATTTCTAATCTAAAAATATAGTTAACATTGTACTAATGTTTATGATACAGGATCTTTTGTCGTTTCCATGACTACAAACTTTATAATGTAAAATGTTCTTAATCCACAGGAGTTAATATATTTTTTTACTAATCGTACTTTGCAGAAGCGTCACAGGGGGGTATGGGTTGCGGACCGCACCAGGTTACACCCCCACAAAGGGTGACAACAAAACGTATGTTTCCTTTAAACGACGCTGGAAGACCTGGGGGAGATTGTGTGATAAGTCGTGATGGGGCTACACCATAAGCTACCGTGCTGGTTGAGACCAACCCTAGTGACACCTCTGGTACTCATGTACTAATGCCATGAGGGGGCTACATTATGAGCTACCGTGCTGCGTGAGACCAACCCTAGTGACACCTCTGGTACTCATGTACTTTATGAGCTACCGTGCTGCGTGAGACCAACCCTAGTGACACCTCTGGTACTCATGTACTAATGCCATGAGGGGGCTACATTATGAGCAACCGTGCTGCGTGAGACCAACCCTAGTGACACCTCTGGTACTCATGTAATAAAATTTAATTACTAGTCATTGGCATCGTTAAAAAGTAATTAATTTCACATTTTCAAAAAAGGTGTTCGTAATTTTTTAAAACAATATAATTTTAATTTTCCAAAACGGAAATATATTTACAAGCCACGATTGATAATTCAAAATTCAAAAGCTAATTAAGAGCCAATTCAACAAAACAATGTTATAAAAATTACATTGCCATTTACGGATAAAACCTTAAGTGATGAAATTATAAATGTTTTAAAAGCTCTTACCCAGAGCTGCATTTTCTAAATAAAGTTAAAAACTTAATCTTCTTAAAAGATACAATATACATAGGTGACGTTTAGATAACTAGCGTCGGACTTTTAAACAAATAGCCGGTTGCTTGCAAGCGGTTGCCGACCTGCGTATATATCATAATTCACTGTACTTGCTAGACTATTTGCCACATGTTTCATGGGATTTTGATCCTAAGTTTCATAAAAGGGAAAGAAAGTGACTTTGGAAGTCTTCAAATATATATCTATATATATATAATTCTCCTTATGGTTTAACCATGCCGGACACTAAGCCAGCTGTCTAACCCCACCGACCAATCAGCTGGCAAGAAAATGTAGTGCAGAGGGTAGGGGGTCATCGAGATCAAAATGCTTTCAATTGAGATCAATTACTTTATTCTTTCAGAACAACAGAATAGCATGTATTTCGTAGTGTAGTCGTTATTACATTCGCCTAACACGCGGAAGGTCGTAGGTTGAAGCCGCAGCTAAGACATTACTTTTTTAATTTTTAAAATTGTTTGTGTTTGCGCCTGTTCATTTCTCACTTTCTTTTCGGACATGAAATCGCAACAAGGCTGTAAACTTTGTTTCTCGACGTTGGCATAACAACTTCGTGCTCTTCGTTTTGCTCAGTGACGGGAAAAGTAGTCACACACTCTCCTCAACAATTACTTTCATAAAATGTCACCCGTCACTAAATCATTAGCTGCGTATGCTACGACGCGGGACGGCTAGTATTTATATAAATTAAATAAAGTTTTGGATGTGGAGAGAGGGGCAGACAATTATTTAGATATAATTTTCTTGATGTACAGATTGTAGAGAAATTTACAAGAAAGCAGCTTGATATTTATGTCTGTTTGGTTGTGATATTTCGAGTACGGTAACTCTTCACTACAATTTGCAAAGATTCCTTAATTGTTCTTCCTAATAATATAGAGGTTTTCATGTTTCTTAATTGATCGGCGTGTTGCCTTTATTTTAACTGTATTTATCTAAGTTGTCGTTTAATAGGCGTTGTCTTTTGTGTTGTATGCCGCATTAGCAAGCCACACGTAAGCAAAAGTATTAATGTAGCTTTAAAGCACGCTTCAGATGCTAATTAAATTTCATTTCAATAATTTTGACTCACACTTTGTTAGAGAAAGTCCCATTATAAAACTATTTAAAGACAATTCAGATTTACATGTGCCTCAAAAGTTTTTTTTAACATTTTCTGTGCTTCACACTTTCTGTAAATTTATTGCGGGTCTTTACTTGTGGGAGGTTAAGATGGGTTGGAGAGAATATTTATTTAATGAGAAACATAATTGTCACATCATTTGAACATTTTAAGTGTAAGCGTTCGTGCTAAGCTCATGACGTTCAAAGAGTCTAGTCTAAAAGGCAGAGGACGGAATTAGCTAAATGCAACTTGTAAAACGATTCATCAAAAATAAGTAGTAATGATTTTTCCTATTACATTTTCAAGCTACAGTTGATTTGATAACCTGAAAAGTTTAATTTTGATTTTTTTTTTTTTCTAAATATAAATTGCTTGACCAACAAGTGATTCGTGTATTTTTTAGAAATGCACCGGATGTTACACCTCCCCTTCCTCTAAGTTCCTCAACCAACTAAAGAAGAAAAAAAATATATCTCCGAAACAAAAGCTGGTACTATGACCCTAAAACATCATGTAACCCAAGCCGCGAACACGAGGCAGCCTGTCTGAAAACAAAACCCGATCAGGCTCAACATAATAGAACTCACAGACCGAAGAGTAGACTACACGTTAAATAACATCACCGACCCCGAGACTCAAGTGATCTAAGGATCTACAGTTCCGTCTAAGGAACTAAATCACTTGGAGAAATAAGGGAGTGGGTTTTTTGGCTTTGATGTTGTTTTTTTAAACAGCTGTTCTCCTGAACGACAGCGCATCCCTCTCTCCCCCCCTCCCCCCAATCCCTACCCATTGCATGCGCCATCAGTGTCGTGTGTCCGAATGGGTTACTCGTGTTCCTACATGAAGTCGCAACCAGCGGCGTATGTATGTAAAATTTTGACAGTCAACCACGGAATGTTCACCTAGAATTCCGGAACCTTAGGGAGCATGTACTTATTTTTAAACATATTTTTCTTTGGTTTAAATATTAGCAGTATTACTAGAATGACAAGGCTACGAATAATACATCAGCCAAGAATGGCCCTTCCGAAGACCTCAAGTAATATATTGTATAAACTCCAGAAATGCCTTTATATTTAAAAGATGATAAAGATTTTGAAATAATAACACTTTTTAAAAAAAAAACTTAACGTACAGGACTTCGGCACTAAGAGGAAAAATATCATAATAAAATTAACAATGTGAGTACTATTATCTAAGGTCTTTTTTTTCGTTGAGTATGAAAATGTATTCTCGGGAAACAATATGATTTGTCGGATTGACTTTATTTTGTCCGACAGTTCTTGACATCTTTGATTCGTTTTTCTAAAACCAAAACAGGCAGACAAACAAACAGACTGACAATCAAACAGACAGACAGGCAGACAATCTAACAAACAGACAACCAAAACTTCCCTCATCCTGCAGATTCTACAGAATTCAGCTAGCATACACATGGACCTTCAGTGACTTCAGCGACTAACAGATACGCCCCTGGTCGCTGACTTGCCCAATCCCCCATGCCACCCCCAACTCGCCTGGAGCGCGCACTATGTGGTGCTGGGTCCGTGAGTGCTCGGCCAGATGTTCCCGGGGCCCGGTACAAAAGACTGGAGACCGAATGCGCCGGCATCGTTACAGCCGATCTGTCAACAGGAGGGCTGCTCCTGCGTTGATCGTGTGGAGAGACACGCCTATGAAAAACGGCGTGGCGAGTGCGAGTCCCACCTCCACTCCTCCACCGCTTCACCTCCCGCCCCCCCCACTTCCCCCTCCCATCTTGAAATCTTATTGCAGATTTTAAAAAATAATAATAATAAAAGCCAAAAGAGGAAACAAGCGAAAATTTAATTGCTTGATCAAAAGATCTTTAAATGAAACAATACTTCCAGAAACGAAACATATCTACTCAGGGGTGGCTTTCGTGTCTTCGATTATTTTTATAGAAAAAGAAAGTAAGATTCTTCCAGTATTCAAGATACAGATTATAAATCGAATAAATAATAAGAAAACTATTTTTAAAAATAATAAAATAAATGGAAAAAAATATTTATCCAAATATACGTTATCGAGTGAGGCGCCGAGTCGGAAAAGGTGGGAGAGAACGGAAGGAAGACAAAATCACGCATTGCGTGCGAAACTCTAAACTTTATGAAAATAATAAGTTATGTACAAACTTTGGATGCATTAATGGTAAATAAATACTTAAATTTAGTGGAACTATTTATAATTGTATTTTGTTTCAAATTTCGTTTTGCGTTTTCTAGATTTCTGTTTCCCTTTCCATTTCCTTTGCCTCACTTCCACCAATAACTTCTTGTCTTATTTTTAAAAACTGTTTGTTTGTGTTTATACTTCGCTTACTAATGGTCTCTTATAAAATATTGATCGAAGGAATCTTGTTTTTTACATCATTTTACAATGTTTTTGTATTGTGTCTGGCAAATGTCCTGTGTATTTTTAGTATCTTGGATTTTTTCGTATCCTGGAACAAAAAACTTTTCGAATGGCCTTTCGCATCTTGGATTTTTCGTATATTGAAGCATTCGTATCACGACGTACCACTGTATATCATTTTTTTTTAACTTTAAAAAAAAAATCAGAAAAAATACTTATTCAGAATTTTGTTACAGATTGGTTAAATGAGAACACGACATGCCTGGAACATGTACACATGCAGTCCATTGAAGCTCTAATGGCCTCTTCGCTTTTTAAAAGAAAATAATAATAAAAGTGTTTTTTTTTTAATTTTTAATATTTAGGCGGAGAGTTAGTATGTGTAGCTTGTAAAAACAGTGCTTTACAAAAAATTTAACGTATTAGGTTACTGTCACACCCATCTTTTTTTTCCCATTCCAGACCCTGCAATTGCTCTATGTTTGACTCGTTGGTAAAAACTGAAAAATAAAGCAAAAAATATCACGAAACACATATAATTGGAAAAGCATCACCCTGTGTTTCACTCTGAATATAGTTTAAACAACACACGACTCACACTTAAATCTATTTTTTAATTTTTTAAAAATACCATTCTATCTGTAATTAAACTACACTAGATCATATGCCTCAGTAGCATTCTATCTGTAATCAAACTACACTAGATCATATGCCTGAGGAGCATACTATCTGTAATCAAACTACACTATATCATATGCCTGAGTAGCATTCTATATGTAATCAAACTACACTATATCATATGCCTGAGTAGCATTCTATCAGTAATCAAACTACACTATATCATATGCCTGAGTAGCATTCTGTATGTAATCAAACTACACTATATCATATGCCTGAGTAGCATTCTATCAGTAATCAAACTACACTATATCATATGCCTGAGTAGCATTCTATATGTAATCAAACTACACTATATCATATGCCTGAGTAGCATTCTATCAGTAATCAAACTACACTGCATCATATGCCTGTTACCTTATCTAACAAAAGGACGACCACCTCTAAAAATGAAAAAGCGCATCTTCAACATTAATGCAATACTTATGCAGAGGTCTTTAAGAAGACTACCTCAGACATTATCCAATCAAAAAGCCGATCGATAAGTTTCTGCCGATCAATAAGTTTCTGCCCATCGATAAGATTCAGCCGATCGATAAGTTTCTGCCAATCATGAGTTTCAAGAACGAAGGGAGACAATTCTTGAATTTAAATTTTTTTAATGCTTGTAATCTATATGTAAAAACTGTACTTAGAGAGTATAAGTTGTGCAATGCCACCCGTTCTTTTTGTTGTTCTTTGTGGTGGCTGATACGATTTTAATAGTGCTATAAGTATAGTTTGTGTCCATATTATAATATTTAGAATAAGCACTAGTGACTGGGCATGTAAAGCAAAAGACCGATCTAAGAGGCGCACAGTTGTAAAAGAGAGCGTCATAGTAGTCGAGGAGCGAAAGATGGAGGAGGCTACAGACAGAAGAGCTTTAGGAGAAAGGCCAAAACATTTGGAAGTACAAAACTCGTGTGCAAAAGCTGTGGAAAAGACTGTCACATCAGAAAATGCTACCCAATCCAATGGTGATGCTCAAACGTCTCTTGAGACGGAAGGACACCCATTAATATTATACAAATATTGATATTATTTTTGGTTTAAAAATTCTAACAATAATATTTTATTTTGAAACGTAATTATCATAACTGTTCGACATTTCACTGTTTATTTGTTTGTTTGAGTTTTTTTTTTTTGGTTTTTTTTTGTTGTTGTTGTTTTTTTTTTGTTGTTGTTGTTTTGTTGTTTTTTTGTTGTTGTTTTTTTGTTGTGAAAAAACGTCATTTAGTTTTTCCTACGGAATACCATCACCACTGGAGTCGTGAGAAAGTTTGTTTTCATAGTTGCCATTTTTGTGACACCAAAAAGTCTTAGACCCCGCCGTACTCCCCCCTCACGCATGGCAGTATCCACAAAGCGCAAAAGAACTACCACTGGAGGCACACGTTCTAGCTAAGCAAGAATTTTGGTTTTAAAATTTCACAAGTCACAACATAAAAGGCTTTCGACATTCAATTATTTCAGTTACAAAGGATAAAACTCATTTAAAATCTTCTTTTTTTAAAAAATCGATAGATCTAATAAATGAACTTTCAAAGCAAATTTAAAAAACTCATTGACATTACGTTGTAATTTTTTATTTTAAAAATATTTGACGTACATCACCAATTCATTTTGGTGACTGATATCATTAGCTGTAAAAAAATGAAGCTTTGGCGCCAATAGTATTATTTTTATCGCACTTCAAAAAGAAAAAAAAACCTTAAAATGAGCATTTTTGAATTTAATAATTTAAAGAAAGAAAAATGCATACCTATATCATTACATGCGTACGTACCATTACATGCATACCTATCATGACATGCACACCTATAATTACATGCACACCTACAATTAAAATATACCAAAAATTACATGAACACCTACAATTACATGCGTACCTATCATGACATGCACACCTAACATGACATGCACACATACAATTTCATGCACATCTACAATTTCATGCACACCTACAATTACAAGCACACCTACAATTATATGCACACCTACAATTACATGCATACCTAAAATTATATTCACAGCTACAATTACATGCACACCTTCAATTACATTCGTACTATTTATGACATGCACAGCTACAATTATATGCATACTTATCATGACATGCACACCTATCATAACATGCGCACCTGTCATAACATGCACATATCATAACATGCACACCTATCATAACATGCACACCTATCATAACATGCACACCTATCATAACATGCACACCGATCATGACATGCACATCTATCATGACCTGCACATCTATCATGACATGCACACCTATCATGACATGTACACCTATCATGACATGCACACCTATCATGACATGCACTCCTATCATGACATGTACACCTATCATAACATGCACACCTATCATGACATGCACACTGATCATGACATGCACACCTATCATGACAGGCACACCTATCATGACATGCACACCTATCATGACATGCACACCGATCATGACATGCACACCTATCATGACATGCACACCTATCATGATATGCACACCTATCATGACATGTACACCTACTCTGGCAGGCCAATTCAGACCAATGCTCAAGAGATAAGCCCACAATTGTTGTTGTTATGTTGAGCTGCATGACTCTGAGGGGCTGTGTTTTATCAATACAAATGATGAACGCTTTGTTAAATGTGTAACCACGAATGTGTGAAAGTAAAATGCTGGTATTCTTTGGAATCCTTTTAGTTCTGATACACTTTAGCCATTTTGTACATTTCATAGGTATAATCCATAATGACAAGCATACAATCCAGGCAACGTTTCTAAAGAGTGTCATATGAAAAAATCTCTGCATCGACAACGCATATAGAATAACCTTCTGCAAAGAAGGAGATTCTGAAAAGATAAGATAAGATAAGATAAGATATCATAACATAATATTAACGTATCAAGAAATATGAAAGAAGAACACAGCATTCCTTACAATTAAGACCGGGCGGCATAGTAAACACCCATGTGTGGGCTGCTTAAAGTAGGCTGGACAGACATTTTTAATTGTACGTCATGTTGTTGTTGTTTTTTTTTAAGAGAAATCCAAGGAAATATGTGACATATAAACAATGCCATACCTTGCCAACATATATTCGGACATTCTGTATAAATGAAATGACATTTTAATTTTACCCTTGCCTGTTTAACATTCTTGCCTTTTTGGTTCCATAATCAACATAAGGAAACAGAAGGGGAAAAAACAAGCATTTTTTTCTTCTTTGTATGTCGTGAAATAGCAATTATTACCCGAGCCTCGAACCTTTTTGAAGATTGAGTCCAAAGATGTTGGAGTCAAAATCCAGGTGTACTGGCATCGTGGTACTCAGGATCCGCGGGCCGTTTCCTGCACTGGATGGCTGTACACGTGTCAACACGGAAGGAAATTACTGACAGCTAACTCCCCTTGTAGCAACATTTCCTCATTGTTTTATGAATTAACTCCCCCTAGCTGGCCTTGGCCCTGCGTCATGGCCCCTATTCGAGATTTTTATTTTGTTTATTTTTGGAGGTAGAAAAATTCCTTGATGACTTTTTTTTTTTATTTTAAAAAAGTAAGAATTTCTATGTCGGCTTCATTTTCCATTTTCTAACAATGAGGGCGGCGCCGACCCCACCCCCACCACGCACACACCAAAAATACGTACACATAAAATTGTACTCTCCATAAAATGTTTGGTGAACTCAAGAAAATTGAAAGCTGCGAAAAACCCTTCAACAGAGCCGGGCTCTTCAGCCGCTCCTCACCACCAACTGAATGGGTTAGAGAGTCCTGAACGGGCTCTAGAAATGAACACCATCTATAACCTACAACCCTTATGATGGTGTTTTGACATACGAACACATTTATAAGTGATACACATAGGAGTTTTAAGATCGGCGTGAAAACGAACTCAAACTATTTGAACCCTCGACATTAGACAGAAGTCTCTGAACTTATCTTGTGCCCTAAGGCATTTCTTTTATAGGTAAAATATTAAAGTAACATACAATTTACAAATAGATCTAATAATGATTATAAATTTAAAGTTGATGTTCAATTTTCGTTATGGAAAAGGCACAAGTGAGAAATTTTAATAGTTTACACATACTGGTGCGCGCACACAACACATAGACACATATATTATACAGAGTGCAAAAATGTACTTTTAATAAAATATTGGAAACACGTAAATTCCATATACCATCATCCCGACACAAGCCTTTCATCTCAATGTTTTTTTGTTTTTTGTTTTGGTCCTTTCTTTAAAAAACAAACTTTTTAAATAGCTATTAATGATTTCAACATTCTAGAAAACACTTATCGCATACATTATTTATCGAAACCGATCATTAAGTCATCTCGCGGGGATGTGTTATGTTGGATATTGCACGTTCCATCCTTTAAAGAATATATTTTGTAAAAAAAATAATAATATAAAAAAATACAATTTTTTTTAAAATCTCCATAAACAACACTACAACATTATCAACCGTTCTCTCGCCCTCCTTCGTCTCTTCAAAATGACTTTTGATGGCCCTGTAAACTCATTTAAATTATTAATCCATATCCGCGCCTTTTTTTATTTGCGTTCCTCGTCCGGAGAAAATAGCTATTTCCGTGGCTGGTAAACATGCTGTAAACCCGAGTGAGCACGCGTTGCCCGAGACAGAGGCGAGGGTCTGATAGAGAGAAAGAGGGGAAAAAAAAACAAGTTCAGGACTGTCCATAGGGACGAGCAGAGCATGGCGGCAAGTGGCTCCGGTTTCCTGGTCCCCCACCAAAAGATTGTGTGCCAACGATAGGGCCTCACAGGCCGTGTATTCCATTAACACGTCATTAACGCGCTAAACGTCGGCTCCGCGCGGTGCTCGTAACATCGGGAAATTCCGACAGGAGCCCCACCGAGTTTTTACATGGGGTGTACAAGTCCTAAAGCTGTCACCACGAGAGGGCTGCTGAACGAATCACCTCGAGAGTTGCCGAGGGTCGTTTTATGGCGGTCTCATTGAAAGCTCGCGAGGGATGCACGGGTCTCGCACTTCACAGTTTAACAGCACCGACAAGTCGACTTGTGTGATGTTTTTTTAAAAAAACAACATATTTGTAGATGAGCATCGCCCCCCCCCCCCAACAAAACAACCTCTAAATCCTTAGAAGCATACTAAACATTTTCTTTATTCAAATTTGAACATATCCTTGACTAAATAGTTAGTTTACGTTGCCCTTGCAAGTTCCTTCAAATGGAGGGTTTCTACTATTTTAAATCCAAGTATTTTAGGATTGTATCTTTCCTAATTTAAATGAAAGGATTTTCTTTTGATTTTCAGTTGAAAAAAAAAAGGGGATGAGGATTGTTCGATGTCACGGCGACACACATTTTAGCGGAGACAAAGTTTGGCCTAAACATTATACATGTTAAGTTGACAGTGATATTTAAACACTAATTGAAGCTCGTGTCTCCATTTGAAGCTACAGACGTTTGTTGTTGGATTTAAATGGAAAAAAAATAAATAAAATCCCCCTGTATTCCGGCGCATAAGTGGACTTTTTAAACCCTAAAATCTAAAATCGTCTCAAAAGTCCGTGGTCGTCTTATACGCCGGAAATTGTCCTTTACGCCGTGTGTACTGGTTTGGTCAAAGGGTTGCACGAATGTCATCGATGTACTTATGATTAGATGACGACAGGGGGATCTTGAAGGCAGCTGAATTAAAATTATCGCAATTAAAGCAAATCTGATGTTTTTAATTGGTATTTGATACAGTAGCGTCAATAATGGGTGCGGTGGGGGCGGGCCGCCCCGGTTGACACCATCAGGGGGGTGACACAAAAATGAAAAATTCTGTATGTTCCCGTTATTTGGCAATTTAAAACTCGGAGTTCTATGGGTTGAGTCGTGAGGGGGTGACACCATGAGCTAGCGCCCCGGGTGATACCAACCCTATTGACGCTTCAGATGTGATGTTTGACGGGAGAGGGGTGGTCCTATATGGCGAAAACAACTTTAAACTTATGTTTTATCAGGAAATGTTTGGGGGGGGGGGGGGTTCGTCTTACACGTCCAGTCGTCTTATACGTCCAGTCGTCTTACACGTCCAGTCGTCTTACACGTCCAGTCGTCTTACGCGTCCAGTCGTCTTACACGTCCAGTCATCTTATACGCCGGAATATGTGGTTTGGTTCTCGGTGAAGGCAGGGTCATGTTCCCTTTGGTGAAGGCAGGGTCATGTTCCCTGTGGTGAAGGCAGGCTCATGTTCCCTGTGGTGAAGGCAGGGTCATGTTCCCTGTGGTGAAGGCGGGGTCATGTTCCCTGTGGTGAAGGCGGGGTCTTCTTCCCTGTGGTGAAGGCAGGGTCATGTTCCCTGTGGTGAAGGCGGGGTCTTGTTCCCTGTGGTGAAGGCAGGGTCATGTTCCCTGTGGTGAAGGCAGGGTCATGTTCCCTGTGGTGAAGGCAGGGTCATGTTCCCTGGGGTGAAGGCAGGGTCATGTTCCCTGTGGTGAAGGCAGGGTCTTGTTCCGTGGTGAAGGCGGGGTCATGTTCCTTGTGGTGAAGGCAGGGTCATGTTCCCTGTGGTGAAGGCAGGGTCATGTTCCCTGTGGTGAAGGCGGGTTCATGTTCCCTGTGGTGAAGGCAGGGTCATGTTTCCCGTGGTGAAGGCAGGGTCATGTTCCCCGTGGTGAAGGCAGGGTCATGTTCCCTTTGGTGAAGGCAGGGTCATGTTCCCTGGGGTGAAGGCGGGGTCATGTTCCCTGTGGTGAAGGCAGGGTCATGTTCCCTGTGGTGAAAGCAGGGTCTTGTTCCCTGTGGTGAAGGCAGGGTCATGTTCCCTGGGGTGAAGGCGGAGTCATATTCCCTGTGGTGAAGGCGGGGTCTTGTTCCCTGGGGTGAAGGCAGGGTCTTGTTCCCTGTGGTGAAGGCAGGGTCATGTTCTCTGTGGTGAAGGCAGGGTCATGTTCCCTGTGATGAAAGCAGGGTCTTGTTCCCTGTGGTGAAGGCAGGGTCTTGTTCCCCGTGGTGAAGGCGGGGTCATGTTCCCTGTGGTGAAGGCAGGGTCTTGTACCCTGCAGTGAAGGCAGGGTCTCGTTCCCTGTGGTGAAGGCAATGTCTTGTTCCCCGTGGTGAAGGCGGGGTCATGTTCCCTGTGGTGAAGGCTGGGTCATGTTACCTGTGATGAAGGCAGGGTCTTGTTCACTGTGGTGAAAGCAGGGTCTTGTTCCCTGTGGTGAAGTCAATGTCTTGTTCCCCGTGGTGAAGTTTGGGTCATGTTCCCTGTGGTGAAGGCAGGGTCTTGTTCCCTGTGGTGAAGGCGGAGTCATGTTCCCTGTGGTGACGGTGGGGTCTTGTATCCTGGGGTGAAGGCAGGGTCTTGTTCCCTGAGGTGAAATCAGGGTCTTGTTCCCTGTGGTGAAGGCAGGGTCTTGTTCCCTGTGGTGAAGGCAGGGACTTGTTCCCAGTGGTGAAGGCAGGGTCTTGTTCCCTGTGGTGAAGGCAGGGACTTGTTCCCTTTGGTGAAGGTGGGGACTTTTTTTTACTGTGGTGATGGCTGGGTCATGTTTTCAAAGACAAAGGGCGTCACTGAGTTCACCCATCTCCGGGTGGGTACGTGACATCACTTGAGGAAATTAAGGCGCCTGGGCATTGTGCTAGCTACACACAGGGTTGCCAGTTGGACCTTTTAATGCCAAATTCTCTAAATTTGGCTTATTTTTACATTTTTAGATGTTTGGCGTCAAATATTTATTGGCCTTTTGTCCTTTTTTTGGCTTTTTTCTTGAAAAAAATAAATATATATAGTCTAATATGTGCACAAAAATATCTTTATAACGAAAAAAAAAAGTGAAGCCATCTAAACGTCATTAAATAAATTGTAAGCAACAAAATATTAAAGTGGATCTTTTATTTAGAGTTTCAAGTTCAAAAAAGCACCCAAAAAAGCCAAATCTATGTTACATGAAAATTTTTGACAAAAATGACGTCATCCACTTAGGTGGCAGGATGGGTCACAGATTTGTGACTGTGTAGGACGAGGGGGGGGGAGGTTTTTAAGAACTGTGACGTCACATCAAAACTTGTTTTTACGGGTCGTTTAATTTTTAAATCTTTATTGTTTTGTTAAGTCTTGTGCGTGACCAATCGTTTTCGAATGTTATGGGTAGAGAATGTATTACATTTATCGATTTGAAATGTTTTAGTTTATAATCTGTATGTTGTTTAGATTTGCCGATAAGTTTGTATGTGTATATTGTTTTTTTATAAATGCTTACAAATTAATGATTTATATTATACACAATTTATTCTAGCCTCTTTCAAGTTTTAAAAATTTAATAAGTCAGAAAAATTGTAACTTCCGAATCCTTGTATTGTTTTGTTATAAAGCCCGTCTTGTTTTAATGATTAAATTGGATAATTGTGCGTTTAGCTGGGTATATTAATTATGTTGAAATTGTATTTAAAAATTTCATTCAGAGACTCTTTTTAAAATAAACTATGTTTTCAACTTTTTATAAGTTCTTTAAATTTTTACCTGTAGCTAAGTTTGATGACTTCTTTTCTCCGTATTTTGGGGGATTGGGGAGACACCAGACAATGTTTGTATCATATACTCGCCCTTCTTTTAAACATTGTAAATTTGATCTAGAGTAACAGTAAATATCACGTATTTTTATTTAAGTTTAAATAATATCAATCCTGCTTTTTTTTTTACCAATAAGTTTTGAGGGGTTAAATTGTGACATTTAAATAATTAATTATTTTTTTTAAATGTGTCTGGAGTCAGATAAATTGGCCTATCTGTCTCAGTGAGTTACCACACAAAGCAGATTTTAATAAGATCAAATTTACACGAGAAGTTTAACTTTTAAAGAAATGTATTTTAGGGGCGTTTCCCCAATTACAGTTTGGCACCGTCGACCAATGAATGGTCGTCCTGTCATCACGTGATAATTCAGCCACTGGGTGCCTGTGACGGCTCCCAATTTACGCGCCATTACCCTCAATGTCAGCAGAGATACTTTCTCATTTTTCATTTCAGGAGGAAACCTTTCTTGGGGAAGTGTGGGGGGAAGGGGGGGCTAGTTGAAACCACGTGGTGCTGCCATGATCAGTTTCCGCTTCTCTTCTCACAATAGACTGACGTATGGAGTCTTAAATACAGGACAATCATTTCAAGGTGAGGCAAGATGTATCGGTCTTATCTTCGTATCTTATCGTATCCATTACAGATGCTCGCTCTAGACAGAAGAGTATTGTGTCTTAGAGGCCGTCCATAAATGATGTCATGAGCCGGGGGTGGGGGGCGGAGGTTGAGCTTGTGTGACGATGTGTGACGAGGGAGATGGGGGCTACATCAAATAAAAGTTCCACTTAAATGTTTCATTGCTTTAAATTTATTATTTATTAAATTACTTTTTCAATGGCCTCACAAAACTCACGTGTTGGATATTAGAGTGCAGTCTATACATAAGTTAATTGACAAAAAAGTAATTTGCAACATGCTAATTTTCAAGTAGAAAATCCGGCTTTATAGTAAGGCCATAGAAATGGAGGCTGCACAAACTTGCACAACCAGGCTACTCGGCTCGCGTAAAGAGATGTTAGTATTTTTTATAGCTCTTGTATGCATGTGCTTTAAAAGTTAAAGCTTCTTTGTGACGTAATATTGGACGGGGGCTCTAAGTTTTCGTGACAAAGTACAACGGGGAAAGGGGGTGAAAATCAGTCAAAATGCACGAAGTAATTTATGTTTAATACTTTGGTTATAGAACTTTAAAAGTTGGTAGCGTGTTGGTTTCCTTGTTCCATGTAGTAGCAAGTAGCACATATGTCTTTCTAATAGTCATAGTGTGGCTTTTAAAAGTTTTGAAAATTATTTCGATGAAATGTAAAAACTCCAAAATTCTTTTCAGATTATTAATATTTTTTAATCACTTATATTATCTACACTGTCTTGTCTCTGTGTCGTGGTCCCGCGGGGAAAAAAAAAAAGTAAAAAATTGTCCACTTCCCGTGATCCTATCGATCTCAAATTTCGCACATAGACTTTTGTCACCTAACAAGGCATTATATCGAAGTTTGAGATCGATCGAATGTACTTTAGATAAATTAATTAAATTTTATTTTACCTCTATGTATCTCTAAGTAGCATGTAAATGTTTATGCTAGTCTGTGGCGCGGTACGTATTATATTGAACATACTTTTCTACTATTTTCTCAATCTGTAAAAGTCTGTGGCTCTGTGCGTGTTATATTGAACATACTTCTCTACTATTTTCTCAATCTGTAATTGTTTATGTTAGTCTGTCGCGCTGTGCTTATTATTTTTGAACATAATCATTACCTTTTTTAATGTCTTATATATAAGTGATGTATGGTCAAAAAGTTTGTTTTTACGGGTTGTTAAATTGATTCTGTTATGTATTCCCCAAAATATGTTGGTAACGATGGTGTTTATACAAAGAGCTATGAATTCACAGTGAAATAGAGATTTACAGTTTGATGTTTACACGCACGCGGAGCTCTCAACAGCAAGAGAATGCTATAGCGATGAGAAAAATGATACTAGCAGCAAATAATATTAATTTGATAATTATTAATATAGTGCTGTACCCCAGAGAGCAGCTGGACTCACAGCTCTTCATCTAAAAGTAGTTATTTATTATATATATAAAATAATCTATGCAAATATGTTAATATGACGTTGATATTAAATCTAAGATAATGGATACAGGAAGAGTAGAAAGTTATATAATTGGAACGTAATCATCTTTTTCAAGAAATAGCCATGTTTCAATGTATCGTTATACTCAACAAATCTTTAGGTAAAGTGTCAGCCATTCAAAGTAACCCAGCTATTAAAAGAGCTTAAAATTTCAGATATACCAAAGAGATACAAAGAGAGAACAAGGCAAGCCCTGAAATGGAACCCACGGGGTAAACGGAAAAGAGGCCGTCCAATAAATACTTGGCGGCGAGAATTGGAGGAGAACATCAGGAGAATTGGCCATGAATGGAACATCTTGAAGAAACTAGCACAGGATAGAGATGCCTGGAGGTCTCTTGCAGGTAGCCTATGTCCTAGGAGAAAGTGCAGACGCCGACCATGATTGGTGGATCTCCCTCATGGACGAGAAGGCTCAACAACAACAAACAGATACTTAAAAATATTACAAGATATTGTTGCGTGCCAACCTTTACTTTGCCTGTAGGAAATTTAAATGTCAATTTAAAAGGGGAAAAACTTGGATGTAGCAACAGATGTTTGGTTATTGGTTATTTTGTGGTGGTGTTTAAAAAGGTGTACGTTTGTGTAATAATGGCGGGCGGATTTCGGCAATACAGTGGTAACTCGGGTTGCGAAATAACTTCAAATTTTTTGCCTTGGGTAACGAATCGTGAATCTGGATATAAAGAAACACACACACGAGAGAGAGAGAGCGAGCGAGAGAGAGAGAGAGAGAGAGAGAGGGAGAGAGAGAGAGAGAGAAGTAGGAGTGTGGTGTGGGGAAAGCTTTAACTTATACGGTACAGCGCACATACAAAAACTGTACAAAATATTCCCATCTCTTCACGCGAGCCGAGTAGCCTCGTTGTGCAAGTATGTGCAGCCTCCATTTCTATGGCCTTACTACATAGCAATAAACGATTTTTTAGCTTCTTAGAAAATTACATTAATTTACCATGATCTATTTTTTTTATTGAAAGATGTATAATTTTCTTAAACATTCAAATAATTTGATTGTTTTCTTTATTTTCAAAGTTTATAGTTAAGTACATGTATTCTTTGCGCTTAGTTAGGTTAAGTTAGTTTAGCGACAAGATGATAATCACAATGAATTACTCTTTCACCTTGAAACGCAATCTCATTATTTCAATGATTTTGATGTTTCGATTTACGAATGATTCATTTTACGAACAAGAAGCTGGAAATAATTAATTTCGTAACTGGAGATACGAATGTAATATCCACGTTAAAAAAAGTGCGTTTCTGAAACGCGTTTTATCAAGTAAAATAAATTTATTAATTACTTATCTTTCATTTTAATAATAGATTTAGGGAAAGAGGGGTCAGAGTAAAATGTACACACCTTCGTTTTGTTGATAAGCTCTGGAATAGTGATCATTGCATAAGACATCCAGAAAAGAACCTTTTTTTATTTAAATTAAATAAATTAACAGAATAGATAAGGTGTTGTTTCTTTTTTTTTTTCTTTTTTTTTTAAACGCAGCCTTGCAAGAGCAACGCATGCCATCCACACCACCAACATTACTACGTCATCGCGTCTTAAATTAATCATAGTGACAAACTCGGGGCAGATAACCATATTTCTTGGAGGCCTTACAGTCGTCTCCTCTTTGTTAATGAGGCGCACCAAAGCCGCGAACAAGCGTGCGATAACGATGTTTTGATGATGCGTGGTGGCATCGAATCATCCGGAGCATCTAGTGGGGTCACTAGAGCTGTTGCTGAGCAACTTGATTGAGTCTGTCAGTCGCTATTATAGTTTTATTATATCAATAATATTAAAGCCAAATTTCAATATTCATCTTCGTTATACCCATGAAACCTAAAAAATCCTCTAATCAATTTTTAAGTGTATTTTCTTAGCATGCGCCTTTAAAGAGATTAGTTTGTTTTTGTTTTATATTAATCTGTAAATGACTTTATTTCTAGTTGTAACATCATGAATTTCATACGATGCTCGTATTCAACACAAAGATGCACACGAGGAACTTATCACAATTATTGGTATTTCTGACTTGACAAGTCTAGTCATTGTGAAAGATTTGTTGTGTTGTTGTATCGACACACTATGAGTATGAGCGAGATTGTGCCGTGAATTAGGAAAGTGTGTAGTGGTGAAATAGAAGATGGATGGCTTGACGAATGTGAGTTTGACAATGTAACTAGGAGTTGATTGAAGGATTCATTAAAGAGATGATACCCAGACCACAAAGTGTTGATACCCAGACCACAAAGTGTTGATACCCAGACCACAAAGTGTTGATACCCAGACCACAAAGTGTTGATACCCAGACCACAAAGTGTTGAAGACGTGTTACTTGAGCCGCAAGATCTATTACATGGTGTTAGAAGTGTACTGACTCCATATCTATTACATGGTGTTAGAAGTGTACTGACTCCATATCTATTACATGGTGTTAGAAGTGTACTGACTCCATATCTATTACAGTCATTAGCCATTTAAAAAAACGTAATACACAATACTCACCTGTAAAGAAGTAGCCATTGCAATGAATCATCAAATAAAATGATATATACAATATAAGATAAGATGATATATGATGAGATAAGAAAGGACTAACTGTGGTCGATTCTCTTTTGAAGTGTGTATGGGGCAGAAAAAAAAATGTTTATAAAAAAAACTTTTTTTTTTTTTTTTTTTT